>PVIA01015393.1:0-22948 GCA_004024845.1 Tonatia bakeri
TGGGCTGTGGTCCCGATGGACCAGTGAAGCCATCCTTGTTTCGGCCTAAGTCCGAGAAGAAGTAGGTGGAAATAGGCAGAAGAGCCAGATACGCGTGGAAGTAAGCCAGGGTGCACTCAGGAGATTTAAGTCACTTAGATTTTATGTGCTCCCTGACAGTGAAAAGCTGGGGTTGACAAGCCTTCTTGGAAAGGGCTGCAAGCTGAGCCGTCCTGGGGATGCTGGGCTGTTTCCACGGTGCTGCCACACTGAGGCTGAAGGGGCACTCTGTGCTGAGACAGTTTCCTGAGCACTGTTCATGAAAATGGAGTTTAGGGACTTCACAGAGCGTGGTGCGATTGATGCAGGCAAAAGGACTACTTAAGGATTTTATTTTGGCGGGGCGGGGTGGGGGGAGGGCGAAGGGAGAGAAAGATCAATGTGTGAGAAACATTGATCAGTTCTCACAAGCTCCCACCTGGGAACCTGGCCCACAGCTCAGGCATGTGCCCTGACTGGGAATTGAACCCAAGACCTTTTGGTTTGCAGACCAATAGATACTCAATCCTCTGGGCCATGCCAGCCAGGCAAAAGGGGAGTTTAGATGCTAGGCTCAGAGGGAACATTTAAAGCTGAGAACAGGTAAGTGAATGTTAGCCTAGCAAAGGGGGTAAGCTTTCCAAGGAAGAACATCCTAATACAGGAAAGGGGACCTCACAACAGAGAGGCGAGTCTAAAAGTCCCCTGCACTAAAGGGAGGAGTGTGGGTCCTGCCAGAGGTCAGACCCTGGGCCTCAAGGCAGTGGGGGGTGAGGGTGGAGAGGGCACTGCTTGAACATGGGCAGGAGGGCCCAAGTCCCAGCATGAGTGGCAGTGTAGCCAGCCCGGCCTGACTGGGGGTTCGATGCTGTCCTGACAAATTCCCTCAACGCCTGAGCACGCAGAGAGCATGCTCACTGAGCCGGACACCAGGCCATTCTAAAACCCGGGTGGGCCTGCACGGGCTGAAAGCCAGTAGGCCTGTTCCGCACTGAGCAGGCCTTGCCAGACTTACTGCCTTTCGCAGCATGGCCTCACTTCCCAAACCGATAGCAGATTGCCGTGATACTTACGTGGTTTACTGCGCAGGTTAAAGGAGGGACCATTAGACCTTACAGAGGTGCTCTGGGCACTAGCAGATTTAGATGGGAGTGGTGGTCATGTCAGGATCGGCCACAAGGTGGCGACGTATTCCAGCAAATGAGCAGTTGGTATGGCCCATCTGAAAGTGGTTTACACAGGCTAAAATCCACTCGCCAGAAACTGCCTGAGCATTGATTTGTAAGAGTTAAAAGTGTGAGGTGGTTCTTGAATCCAGAGAGGTGCGGGTTTTGTTTCCCCCAGGGGAGAGTTCCATGGGTGCTCAGTGACTGACAGCCCCAGAAAGGGGCACCTCCAGAGTCCAGTCTTCCTCTCAGTGTTCAGCTCCCGGGAGGGAGGGTGGACCACTTGGGCTTCCTTTGTCCCTGTGCATTGTCCAGAAACCAGCCCCAGCTCCTAGGAGACCAGCTGTCCGTGTCTAAAGCAGGCAACCTTTCATGCCAAGGCGCTCAGCCCTGGGCTGGTGACTTGGAGTCAGTCTGTTGTGGCAGCTGGAGCAGATTCCAGGGATTTCAGCTGGTGTGAGACACAGGTGTGTCTCCAAGCCCTCTGGTGGCCAGGGCCCCACTTCCTTGCTGGTGGCAGCCTGGTTGAGTGTGTGCTGGCTGCACCAGGCAGTCCACTGTTGCCAGTTTCGGAAGGTGGGAGTCCTGGCTCACCTGGCTGGGTCACAGGCCTCTGGGGAGGCAGCTAGGATGCTCACTAGCTGGGTACAGACCAGCCAAGCAGGTTCGGGGGTTCCACTGTGCCCAGGTGACTTGGCCATGGCCCTGAGAGTGACCTATAGGTGCTGTGGTGACCACCTCCACGGGGGTCCTTCCCCGTCCCCCCACCCTTGCCCTCCCGGGGGTCCAGGCCAGCGCTGCAAAGGCTGCCCTACACCACATTCAAGGTCAGTCCCAAGGGCACGACGCCCTACCACTCACCAGGAGGCAGACCCCTTCTAGCTGGGGTCCCTGGTCTCCTGTCCTGTCCCTCCTGAAGAACCAACAGTTCCTGGAGGAATGCTGAGTCCTCATAGCCTACCAGTCCCTCAGGAGGCTCCACGGGGACCAGCGGCCGTGGTGGCCCGCAACTGTCGACATGGAGGGAGAGGGGACTGTACGTGACACCAGGCCGTGCCTTTTCCGGGGGTTCTGAGAACAGTGCAGGCTGCAGCGGCACAGGCATGCCTGTCGTTATTGCCCACAGAGGGCCCCACAAAACTGCCTCAAGTCCATTGTCCTCTGCAGCCAGCAGAGGTGGCTTCAAAGACCAAAAAGCCTTGCCAGGGCCTGCGGGGCTGGCCGTGTGGGACCGGACTCTTGCCTACCTCACAGCCTTTTTTTTTCCCTTGAAAAATAAAGGAGGCCCTGCTGGTGTGGCTCCGTGGATTGAGTGCTGGCCTGTGAACTGAATGGCCTCTGGTTTGTTTCCCAGTCAGGGTACATGCCTGGGTTGCAGACCAAGTCCCCAGTTGAAGGCATGCTGTTTCTCTCTTCCTTCCACCCTTCCCCTCTCTCTAAAAATAAATAAAATCTTAAAAAAATGAAATAAAGTAATTTACTTTTTATAAAGGTTTGTTTTAAAGTGCAGCTCATTGGGGGTATGATTTACAGTGGCAGTTGCCCTTTTGGGCAGACAGTTCTGTGCATGCTGACATTTAAATTGTGCAACCACCACTGCCATCAAGAGTTTGCCGCCTCCAGCAGCCGGCTCCCAGCCCGGCCCCTGGCAGCCCGCCGCCCATCTGTCCTCTGCAGACTCGTCTCCTCATCACTTGCTGACTTTGGGGTTTGCACTCACTTGACTGCCCTCAGCCCCCTGCCCACCGTGGCCCGTGATCTCATAGTGCCTGCCCCGCTGCCCAGCACCCCCTGAGTCACTTCCTTCCGTCATCCTTCCGCTGTCACCTGGTGTCATTCTCCAGGAAACACGCTGGGCGCTGCCACCCCCACTTCCATCCAGACTCCATCCCCTCTTTTGCACACTCACAAGCCCTGTGTGGGATCCAAGGCTGCCCCCACCTGTGAGACTCTAGACCCCCGCAGACAGGAAGCCAACTGTTTTGTTCATTTCTGGGTCCCTAGGACAGACAGGGTGCTCCATCGAAATTTCCTGAATGAGGGAAAACCCTTATGAGACAACAGTCATCCGTGGCCTTCTGTGCCGCCTGAGTGCACCAGCTCTGGGCATGCGCAGATGAAACGGCCTCATTCAAGCTCTGGGAACTGAGGTGCGTACCTGACACCCAGGAGGAGAGGCCAGACACAGGACAGGACTCCCCCTCCTGGCTACTGGGTCTCTGATGGCGGGGGGGCTGCTGTGAGCTGACCCACGTGTGTGTGCGCGGGTGTTTGCGGACTCCTGCACCCGGAACCTGGGAGTCCCTGCCAGGTCTCCTGTGTCACTGGTGTCTGCCCTGTCACTACCGCCGTTTAGACAGGCTGTCAGGGCCCAAGCCCCATCCCATCATGACACGTTACTCCCTCCACTCCCATTTCCCAACCCCAGAAGGCCCTTTTCCCAGCCCTGGCCCTGGCCCTCCCCTCCCTGCCTGCCCCGTGTTCTCCAGTCATACTGCTGTTTCCAGCTGCAGGACCTCGGCCCTCCCCTGCCTGGGGCCTCTGTAGGCCCTAAAGAACTCAGGGAAAGTGCACCTGCAAGGCTTGATCAGGTCTGTGGCTGCCCCCAATCACTTCCGGTCAGCAGACCCTGCTCTGCTTTTGCTTTTCTCCAAAGCGCATGCTTCGTATATACTCGGACTGTTGCCATCCGCCCACTGACGTGCCATCACACCCTTCGGGCAAGGGATTCCATCTGCTTTCGTACACCGACAAAACCGGACCGGCACGCAGTGGGTGCTCAGTAAATGGGTGTTGCTGATGGCCTGGCGTGCCCTCCTGCTCTCCTCCACTCAGGACCGCGCAAGGGGTCCTTCCTCCAGGAGGCCTGCCCTGCTTGCCTGCCAGGAAGAATCACGCTGCTTTCCTCAGTCCCTAGTGCTCCCCAGGCGACTTCTGCTGAATGTCGTCCCTGTCTGTCCCCAGTTTTTCAGCTTGCCAGCCTCTGAAAGCCCTAGGAAAGGACAGCCTCTGCTTTGTCGTGTCAGGATTGCTGGCTGCACTCACTGACACTTTATATCCATGATTTGATAATAAGTAATTACAAGAAGCCCTGGGACTTAGAGATTACTATTAAGAAACAAATTAGGAGCGTTCTGGGGCTTTCACTTCTTGCACCCTTTTTGCCTGTAGGACCAGGACTGATCCCAGGCTGCAAAAGGTTATTGGGCATAACGCCTTGTACCCAGTGGGTGGCTGGGGGCATGGCCAAGACTGGGGGGGATTGTTGACAGGAGGCAGGGGGGTGCAGGATGGCACTACCCCCTGGCCAGCCAGCTCTCTCCCTTCCTGACCCTTTCCTTCCTCCCCTGCTGGAATCCTGTCCTCTTCTAACCCCAGCAGCCGGTGTTACCTGTCAAGACCTGATACCCAGCTACAGTACCCGCAGGCTTGAAGCCAAAGCTCAGGGGGTCTGTAATCGCACTCTACGAAGGGGTGGTGGTCCCCCTAGGGCTGGCCAAGTGACAATGCTTGGGGGTCCACACCCCCTTGCCAGGGAACATTTTAAGTGTGAACCCTGAAAGGGTTGCCTTGTCAGTCAGGTAATTGGTCAAACCTGGAACCCTGGGTCATGCAAAAAAGTCCCAGCCATCTGGTCCCAGGCAACCTTCACCACACCCACTGGAGATCTCTCCATACAGGGGACTGTGGGAGGCCAATCCTCTGGGTCCGCACACCCTCCCCACCAGGGGGACTCATTCCTCATCCTCCTCTGAGTTCCCTGACCTTGTAAAATAAGCTGTGAAAGTCAGGCTGTGGATGCCCCTTCTGCTCTGATAGCCCACGATCACCTGTGGGGTGATGTGCTTCAAAGGGAAGAGGGGAGGGGCTTACCTGGTTGAGTGAGAACCTCTTAGTAATAGAATTTGTGAGTATGTCTTCTTGGGCAAGGCAATGAAAAGAAAAAATTACCAGGTAGGACCACATCAAACTAAATATTTTTGCACAGTGAAGAAAATCATCAACAAAACTAAAAGACGACCTAGTGAATATGAGAAGATGTTAGCCAAAGATATATTTCTGAAGGAGTGAATATGCAAAATATATAAGGAATCATTAGACTTAACCCTAATAATAATAATAATAATATTTAATAATAATAATAATTATTATT
Organism: Tonatia bakeri; assembly: GCA_004024845.1. Lineage (NCBI taxonomy): Eukaryota > Metazoa > Chordata > Mammalia > Chiroptera > Phyllostomidae > Tonatia > Tonatia bakeri. Next base: position 5,338 of record PVIA01015393.1, read on the forward strand.
ATTATTATTCAGTTAAAAATTAGCAGAGGACCTGAATAAACCTATCTCTAAAGATCTAAAGAGGGCATGCAGAAGGCCAATAGACATATGAAAAGATGTGCAACATCACTAGCACTCATGGAAACGTAAATTAAAACCACAATGAGATATCCCCTCATACCTGTCAGAATGGTCATCATCAACCAATCAACAAACAGCAGGTGTCGGTGAGGACGTGGAGAAAGGGGGACCCTGGTGCATTGTGGGTGGGATTGGAAATGGGTGCAGCCGCTGTGGGAAATGGTACTGGGGTTCCTCAAAAGATTAAACATAGAACTACCATATGACCTAGCAATTTCACTTCTGGGTGTTCATCTGAAGACATTCGACATTCTCACGTAACAAGATGTACGCACCCCTGTGTTTGCTGCCGCATCATTTATGAGAGCCAGGAGAGGGAAACAACCGGTGTCCACTGATCAACGAGTGGGTAATGAGGATGTGGTGCATGTGTGCAGTGGGATGTATTACTCAGCCAATACAAAAATAAAATCTTGCCCTTTGTGACAACATGCATAAACCTAGAGGGTACTATGCTAAGTGAAATAAGTTAGAGAAAACAAATTATTATTTCACTTATATGTGGAATCGGAAAACAAAACAAACAATACAGAAACAAACTCATAGATACAGAGAACAGACTGATGTTTGCCCCACGGGGGGGTTCTGAGTTCTGGGTGACACGGTGAAGGGGCTGAGAAGCACAAACCACTAGTTATAAAAGCAGCCACAAGGACGGAAAGTGCAGCCTAGAGAATATTGCCATCAATAGTGTAGTAACTATGTAGGGCGTCAGATGGGTACTAGACTTATTGGGGTAATCCCTTCTTAAGTTTTCTAAAAGTCTGATCACTATGTTGTACACTTGAAAGTAATATAATATTGTGTGTCAACTATAACTTAAAAAATGTTTTAATGTTCTTTCGCCCTGGCAGAACTGCTGAGCTGGTTGCAAGGTCGCCCCACACACCGAAAGGCTGCAGGTTTGACTGTGGCCAGGGCCGCACCCAGGCCGGGGGCTCCAGACGCGGCGAGGGTGCGTGCGCACAGGAGGAGCTAACCCAGGTTTCTCTCTCATGTCAGTGTTTCTCTCCCTTCTTCTCTCCCCGCCCTTCCTTTCTTTCTCAAATCAGTAAACATGTCCTAGGGGGAGGATTTTTTAAAATGTACTTTTTGCCATAAGAACACTCAGCTTTTTCTTCTTCTTCTTCTTTGGAACACTCTGAGTATCACTTAATTATGTTTTTGGTTTGTAAACAAATCCTGAGACGCTTGAATAAATCTTTGTCATTTATTTCCAGCAAAGCCTCAGACTCTTTTTGAGCTCACTTGACAGGTTTGACGAGGGGCATGTGTGGCCTGTTCCCACCCATAACTCGATCCCCCATGACAGGCATGTATGCAAGAGAGGAAAATTCTTCATAGGAACATTCATTATACAATATAACCTTGAATGCTGACTTGGAAGAAGTTCAAGGCTTTTATTCTGGCTTTTGCGCCACATCCAGTTTATTCTGGCCTCTGTGACTTTGCTCATGCCACGCTATTAGCTCCTTTTCAAATTACCATTACTCCCAGTTGCAGAAATTGGCAGATATTCAATCTGCATCCTGCCTCCTCCATGGAGTCTTCTCAGATCACTCTGACGTAACTTATCATAATAGCGTATTTTCTGACCAGTGTGGATAGTCCATCTACTTAGTGCTTCCAAGAAGCAAACCTATGCCTCTGCTCTTTCTGGTCCAGGAGACAGTTGACTGTAATGCAAAGGTTTATGTTTGGGTTCTTGATTTTGTTCTATTGTTCTATGTGTCTATTCTAATGCCAGTGCAATACTGTTTTAATAACTATGGCTTTGTAATAGAGTTTGAAGCCAGGGAGTGTGATGCCTCCAGCTTTGTTCTTTCTTAGGATTGCTCTGGCTATTTGAGGTCTTTGAGTTTCCATATGAATTTTAGGATTTTTTAAAATTTCTGTGAAAAGTGCCATTGTAATTTTGAAGGGTTTTCATTGACTCCATAGACAGCCGTGGATAATATGGACATGCTGACAACATTAATTTTTCCTATCTATAAACATGGAATATCTTTCCATTTATTTATTTTTTCAATTCCTTTCATCAAAGTTTTATAGTTTTTGGTGTACAGATCTTTCACCTTCTTGATTAAACTTATTCCTAAGTATTTTTTGGATGCCATTGTAGAAGGGTTTGTTTTCTTCATTTTTTTCAGATATTTTGTTATTATTATAAAGAAATACTACTGATTTCTATAGATTGTTTTTGTATCCTGAAACTTTACTGAATTTGTTGATTACTGCTAACAATTTTTGGTGAGGTCTTTAGATTTTCCATGTATAAGATTATATTATCTGCAAACAGAGAATATTTTACTTCTTCCTTTTTTAAAAAATACATTTTAAATACATTTTAATTACATTTTCTAAATACATTTTTTAAAAATAAATTTTAAAGATTTTATTTATTTTTAGAGAGGGAAGGGAGGGAGAAAGAGAGAGAGAAACATCAATGTGCGGTTGCTGGAGGCCGTGGCCTGCAACCCAGGTATGTGCCCTGACTGGGAATCGACCCTGTAATGTTTTGGTTCACAGCCCGTGCTCAATCCACTGAGCTACACCAGCCAGGGCTCCTTTTTCCTTTCTGATTTGAGTGCTGTGTGTCTGCTTTTCTTGCCTGATTTCTCTGGCCAGAACTTGCAGCACTGTGTTGAGTCGGGTGGTGAGAGTGGGCGCCTTCGCCTTGCCCCTGATCTGAGAGAAACACTTTATCATCTGAGTTGATGTCAGCTGTGGGTTGTCAGATACGGCCTCTGTTATGTTGGGGTGCATGTCTTCCGTACTCAACTTGTTAACAGTGTTTATAAGGAAAGTATTTTGTCATATGATTTTTTCAATTATTAAGAAGATTATATGATTCTTATCATTTATTTTATTAATGTTATATGTCATATATATTGATTTATTTACATTAAACCATTCTTGCATCCCAGGGATAGATGCCACTTGACTATGGTGTATAATCCTTTTAATGTGCTGTTGAGAGTATTCCCACCTGTTCTATTTTTTAGAAGAGTTTAAGGAGTATTGCCATTCCTTCTTCTCTAGATGTTTGATGGAACTCACCAGGGAAACCCTCTGGTCCTGGGATTTTTTGTGCTGGAGGGATTTTGATTACGGGTTCGGTATCCTTACTTATTATCTATTCAGACTTTCTATTTCTCTATGGTTCGGTCTTGGTTGATTGTATGTTTCTGGGCTTTATTTCTTTTAGGTTACAATATTTTCAGACTATAAGATTCACTTTCCCCTCCAAATTTGGGAGGAAAAGGGGGTGCATCTTATAGTCCAAATGTACCTTTACATTTACATTGGTGAAATATTATGTTATTTATGTTATTAAATATTTGACCACATGTTTTGCTTCAATTTTTTCCCTATTTTCCTCCTCTAAAACCTAGGTGTGTCTTATGGTCCGAAAAATGCGGTATCTAATTTGTTGGTGTGTAATTGTTCATAGTGGTCTCTGTATTTCTGTGGTATTAGTTGTAATCTCTCCATTTTCATTTATGATAATATTTAATTGCGTCATCTCTCTTTTTGTCTTAGTCTAGCTAAAGATTTGCCACTTTTGTTGATCTTTCAGAAAAACAGCTCTTAGTTTTGTTCATCATTTCTATTATTTTTCCTGACTGTATGTCACTCATTAATTTGTCACTTTTTTTTCTTCTGCTACCTTTGCATTTGGTTTTTTCTTCTTTTTTAAATTCCTTTAGGTATGAAGTTAAATTGTTGACTTGAGATACATTTTTTCATGTAGGCATTTATCTCTATAAACTTCCCTCTTAGAAGTGCTTTTGCTGCATCATATATGCTTCGGTATGTGTGTCTCCATCCTCATTTGTCTGAAGATACCTTGTGGTTTTTCTTTTAACTGCTTCTTTGATGCAACGATTGTTCAGAGTGTGTTTAATGTCCACATGTGTGGATTTTCAGGGTTCCTTCTGTCATTGATTTATTGAGTCACACCATCTCGGTTGGAAAAGATACTGGACATGATTTTGATCTTAAATCTGCTATGACTTGTTTTGCTATATTGCGTAATCTATCTTGGGGAATGCTCTGCGTGTGAATGAGAAGAACGTCCCTTCTGCTGCTTTTGGATGGAATGTGCTGTACGTATTTTTAGGTGTATTTGCTCTGATGGTTTCTTAGTGATTTTCTGCCTGAATGACCTAGCCATTGTCCAAGGTGGGTCCAAAGTGGGTACCTTACACTTACTGCGTTACTGTCTGTTTCTCCCTTTAGATCTGTTAGTATCTGCTTAATATATGATAGTTAGGTGCTCCACTGTTGGGGACATATATATTTATAATCGTTATACCCCCTTGATAAATTGACGCATTTATTATTATATAATGACCTTCTTCATCTCTTCTTACAGCTTTTGGCTTAAAGTCTGTTTTGCCTGATACCAATATGGTACCCTTGCTCCCTTGTGGTTTTCACTTGCGTGGGATATCTTTTCCGTCCCGTTCAGTTTATGTGTGTCCTTAAACCTCAAGTGAGTCTCTTGTAGGCGGCATGTAGCTGAGTCTTGTTTGTCTAGCCCATTCATCCACTCTATGTCTTTTCATTGGAGGATTTAACCCATTTCCATTTAGAGTAATTATTGGCGGGTAAGGACTTAATAATGCCATTTGATGAACTGTTTTCTGCTTGTGTTGTGGTTCCCTCGTTTCTTTTCTCCTTTCCTGTCGCCTTCCTTTGTGAAGCGGTGGTTTCTCACGATGGTGTGCTTTGATTCCCTTCTCTTTATCCTTTTTGTGTCTATTGTAAGTGTCTGCTTTGTGGTTACCACGGGGCTTACATAAAACATCTTATAGATACGATAGTCTATTTTATGCTGATAACAACTTCAATTGTATACAAAAACTCTACCATTTTCCTCCTTTTTATGTTTTTGATGTTACAGTTAAAGTCTTTTTTGTATTGTGTAATTATTAACATTATTGTATCTATAATTAGATATTTTTAATTTTTTTATTGGTTGGTTTGAGAGAGAGAGAGAGATTTTGTTTCACTTATTTATGCATTTATTTGTTGATTCTTGTATATGCCCTGACTGGGTATTGAACACACAACCTTGGTGTATGAAGACAGTGCTCTAACCAACTGAGTGACCTGGCCAGGGTGCTGTATTTATTTTTAATACTTCTGCCTTTTAACCTTTATTCTGGAGTAAGTGGTTAATATACTGACTGTCATAGCACAGTGTTACAGTGTTCTAAATTTGACTGCATGCCTACCTTTGCCAGTGTGTTGCATATTTTCCTATATTCTCATGGAATGAGTTAGTGTCCTTTTCATTTTGGCCTGAAGAGCTCCTTTCAGTATTTCCAGTAAGACAGGTCTAGGGGTGACAAGTTCCCCCAGGTTTTGTGTGTTCGGGAAAATCTCCCCTTCATTTCTGAAGAACAGCTTTGCCGGACAGCGTTCTTCATTGACAATTGTTTCTTTCAACGCTTTCATCACACCAGCCCACTCTTTCCTGACATAAGGTTTCTGCAGAAAAACTGGCCGAGAGCCTTTGAGGGGTGCCCCTGTAAATTATAAGCTCCTGTTCTCTTCCTACTTTTCAAAATATCTCTGGTCTTTGGTTTTTGACAGTTTTGTTACATTGTGTCTTGGAGAAGATCTCTGAGTTTGGGGACCTATAAGCCTCATAAGCTTGGATGTCCAAATACTCCCCAGGTTTGGAACATTCTCAGCCACTATGTCTTTATGTCGTAAGCTTTCTCCTGCTTCTCAGCTGCCTTTTCCTGGCACTCCAACCATGTTCAGACTGTTTCTCTGGGTTCTATCCCATAGATTACATATGAGTTCATCACTTTTTCATTCTCTTTTTGGTTCTTCTCTGTGTAGATAATTTCAAAGGCCCTGTCTTCTAATTTAAATTGTTTCCCCTTAATCCATTCTGCCGTTGATAACCTCTACTGTATTTTTAATTTCATTCGTTGTATCTTCAGCTCTAGAATTCCTTTTATTTTTTGTGATTTCTAACTGCTAAAATTCTAATTTCATTCAGGTACTGTTTTGCTTATTTTATTGAACTATCTTTCTCTGTATTTTTGTAGCTCATTGGCTTTCTTTAAAATGGCTGTTCTGTGCCCTGGCTGAGTAGCTCAGTTGGTTAGAGCATCATCTGGATACATCAAGGTTGTGGGTTCAATCCCCAGTCAGGGCACATATAGGAGTAAACCAATGAAGGCATGAATAAGTGGAACAACAAATTAATGTCCTCTGCCCACCCTGTAAGGTCAGTAAAACCTCTGTTTTAAATTCTTCTTCAGGTGTATTGTTGATTCCTTTCCCTTTGGGGTCAGTTATATGGGAAGATTATTGTGATCCTTTGGTGGTGTTATATTTTCTTGATTTTTTCTTTGTGTTTCTGAAGTCTGGTATTGTTAAAGTAAAAGTTATCTCCTCCAGTCTTTACTGTCTGATTCCAAGGAAGAAATACCTTCCATCAGCCCCGCTAAGGATTTTGAGGCTTTCTCAGAACTTCCATGGGTACGCCTAGTCTATGCTTCTTGCTCCCTCCTGTGGCAGAATTCTTAAGTTTGGATGCCTTCTCCCAGTCCTGCAGTCAGCCTCTCTTTTGCTTTCTCAAGGGCGGAGCTAAAGGGGAAATCTGTGATCTCTCCCTGGCCCACAGATTCAGACCAGCTTTCTGTGCACACTCACAAAATGTCTGCCAAAGCTTGCTCTCACTGTGGCCGAAAGTGCTCACAGGGAGCCAGCCACAAGTTGGGTGTGTCTGCAGGGGAGTCGTCGCCAGTGGATTGTGGGTGGACTACCTGATGGAGTTCACAATGCCCGTAATAAGATCTGTATCTCTTTAATACCTTCCAAAAGTCCTCTCAGCTATACTCCCAGCCTCTTTCTTGCCTCCCAGTCATTCAGCCCCCAACTCGGTACCATGGATGGGACAGGAGAGCAGTGGGTCTCTTTGCCAGCATTCAGCACACCTGGGGCACGGGGGAAAGCTCACTCACACACTCTCACTTCCCCCTACAGGAGGAATAATGGGTCAAGGAGGCCTCTTTTGGCACTGAGCTGTGCCTCTTTGGGGGAGGGGTGATATGGGTAATATTGAACCGTCCCTTTTATCCTCCCCAAGGTGTCCAACCTTGTTTGTTTTTGCTCCAGTGGTGTGCTGGAACTTCTCTGCTGAAAACTGGCACTTCTGCAAAGGCTCTCTCATCTGTGGGTGATTGCCTGTGACAGTGTCCTCCAGAGGCTCCCAGACCACAACCGAGAGGGACTACAGCTGATTTACGTGCCACAGCAAATTCTACAGCAAGGACTGAGATCTGCACACATTTTACCTGATGAATGAGTGGGCTAGACCCCCTCCAGTTCTCTTTCATGGGGTGCTAGATCCCACAGCTCCCCAAAAGGCACTTTTGTCCATGGATGGATACAAAACGGTTGTAGTTGAGGAAATATGAATTCACTCTTTTCTCTGTGACTCTTCTGTGGTAGTTTCTAATATAGCATTGCTCCGGCCTGCGGAGCAGTCAACGAGGGTCCCGACTCTACCTGAAACGGATGAGTAGGGATGGGAACAAGAGGCGCGAAGAATGGCAGCAAGAGAAAGGGTTCTGTTCAAGCTGCAAAATTTTATTTAAGCGGGGGGGGGGGCGGTTATATAGGGATGGGAAAAGGGAAGTTGCTCTGATAGGTTGCCCCGGTGCGTGTTCACCATGTGCTCTTGTTAATGATTGGTCAGTTATGTGCGTGATCAGTACCTCGTTTGGTAGCTGGTTTGCGTGCTCTATGGATGCCCCTAGGAGGCAATGCTGGCTGCTCTGACCGCAATATGCTGTCTTGCTGGTGAGTGCAGCCTCTTGAGCTGACTGCATCAGCAAGCCAAGGCCCCAACATAGCATTTTACTTCTTTTTCCTTTTATCATACATTTTTAAGTTATTTTCTTAGCAGTTGCTTGGAGGATTACCATTATCATTGTAATTTATTATAAGCTAGTTTAGGTTTATATAATTTATTTTTAATTTTTTAAATTATATTTTGATTATGCTGTTACAGTTGTCCTGATTTTCCCTCTTTGCCCCCTCCACCCAGGCAATCCCCCCACCATTGTTCATGTCCATAGGTATGTGTATAAGTTTTTGGCTACTCCATTTCCTATACTGTACTTTACGTACTCATGGCTATTCTGTAACAACCTATTTGTACTTCTCAATTCCCTCACCTCTTCATCCGTTCCCCCCGCCCCCGAATTTGTCCACCATCTGGTAAATAACTTCTCTTGCTGCTTTTAAGAGTCTGTCCTTATCTTTAACCTTTGACCTTTTAATTATGATGCATCTTGGAGTGGGCCTCTTTGCAGCCGTCATAATTGGGACTCTTCGTGCTTTCTAAACTTGCCTGTCTATTTCCTTCGCCAAATTAAGGAAGTTTTCTTTCACTGGTTTTTCAAACAGATTTCCGATTTCTTGCTCTTTCTCTTCTCCTTCTGGTACCCCTATGATGTGAATGTCAGAGCTCTTGAAGTAGTCTCAGAGGCTGTTTATACTATGCTCATTTTTTGTATACTTATTTCTTCTTGTTGTTCTGCATGGTTGTTTTTTGCTTCCTTATGTTCCAAATCATTGATTTCACCCTCACCTTCATCTACTCTGCTGTTGTTTCCCTGGAAATTGTTCTTTATTTCAATTAGTGTGTCCATTGTTTCTGTCTGTGTCTTTTTTATGCTGCTGAGGTCCTCACTACATTCCTTGAGCATCCTTATAAACAGTGTTTTGAACTCTGCATCTGATAGATTGCTTATCCTCATTTTGTTTAGTTCTTTTTTTGGAGTTTTGATCTGCTTTTTCATTTGAGCCACGTTTCTTAGTCTCCTCATTTTGGCAATCTCCCTGTGTTTATTTCTGTGTATTAGGTAGAGCTGCTTTGACTCTGTGTCTTGGTAGTGTGGCCTAATGTAGTAGGTGTCCTATAGGGTCCAGTGGCACAGCCTCCCCTATCACCCAAGCTGGGTACTCGGGGTGTGCCCTTTGTGTGGGCTGAGTGCACCCTCCTCTTGTAGTTGAGACTTGGTTACTGTTGGCAGATCAATGGGAGGGATTTACCCAGGCCAGTCAGGTGCAAGGACTGGCTGTGACCACTGAGCACCAACCTATGCCATCTGTGGAGGATCAGCTGTGCAGAAACGGTAGGAGTGCTCTGACCTGGCCTGCAGCTGTCTACTGGGTGCACTGGCCCTGGGGTTCCCTGGGCCGTACAGGCCAAGGTCAGCCCACACATGTGTCTTGCCCCAGGGCACCCTGCCTGAGCTATATAAAGCAATCTGAGAAGGCTGCTACTGGTGCTGGGCCTGGAGATTCCCAGGTGAAGCCAAGCTGTGAATCTAATCTGGCTACCACTAGAGCTCACTGAAGCCAGCTGTTGCTGGTTTGATAGAATTTAGGAGGCAAGACCAGCCATTCTTATGGAAAAGCAGCAAGGACTGGTCCATAAGTTGGGTGGGGCAGTGTTAGCCAGGTTGATGGAGTCTTAGATATGGCACCAGCTTGCCAGCTGTGTGCGGGGGAGGGTTTAGCAGAGACAATGGCCTCTGCTTGCCTTGATGCCAGACAGTTCAGTTTCTCCCTGAATACCACTGGTGCCGGAGCTCAAAGGGAGTAAGTCTGAACAGGTGAGTCCGTGTGTGAGTTCTTTAAGAGGAACTGCTTGGGGATCCAGAAGTTCCTTCTACCAACTCAATTCCTGCTGGTTTTTGCAGCCAGAAGTTGTGGGGTCTTAGCTTCCTGGTGCTGGAATCCTGGGCTAGGGGCTCTGGTGTGGGGCTGGGATATCTCACTCCTGAGATACCCCTCCTGAATATTTATCCATGTGGATGTGGAATCAGTTTGTTCCACAACTGTGCTCCTCCTACCAGTCTGGATGGATGTGGTTTCTTTAATTCCATAGTTGTCAGACCTCCATTCAGCTCAATTTCTGACATTCCTGAGTGATAGTTCTTCTATATTTTAGTTGCAATTTTGATGTGGTTGTGTGAAGAGGCGAGTCATGTTTGCCTATGTTGCCATCTTGACCAGAAGTCCCTGGAGGGCTTTGTGCTCCTGCAGCCACAGCCAATTCAGCCCCGCTGCATAGCTGAATCCCAGTTTATACAATTTTAATTTCAGTAGTGCATGCATCCTTTAAACATATGTAGCTCTGCTCCCTCCTCACATTAAATCTGTTATGGTCACACATTATATGTGTATATGTGGCATTCCTCTCAAAATAGACTCATATTGATTTCTTTACACATATATCTTTTAAATTAGATGCAAGAAAAATAGATTAAACAAAATATTTGCTTATACTGTCTTTTATATTTATGTATGTATTTAACTTCACTTTTATTTGTTTGAATTCCTGTCTGGCGCCTTTTTCTTTTACCTGAAGGACTCCCGTTAGGATTTTTTTGAGGGCTAGGAATGTCTTCATTTCTTCTTCATTTCTGAAGGATAATCTTATCAGATATAAATTTGTTGGTTGACAATTTTTTTGTTTCAGCTTTTTGGATATGACATGCCATCCCCTCCCCTATATTTTTGGAGACCTCTATGGTTTCTGGTGAGAATAGAGATCTCAGAAATAAACCTTCATGTATATGGTCAAATGTTCTTAACAAGGGTGTCAAGACCACTCAGTTGGAACATGGGTGGTCTTCTTTTCACTTTTCAACAAGGGATGACAGGAAAATTGGAAATCCACATGCAAAAGAATAAATTTGAACAGTTTATCTTACATCATAGATAAAAATGAACTCAAAATGGATCAGAGATCTAAATATAAGACCTAAAACTGTAAACCTATTAGTAGAAAACATAGGGGAAAAGCTTTATGACATTATATTTAGCAATGATTTCTTGCATGTGATACCAAAAGCACAGGAAATAATGCAAAAATAGACAAACGGAACTACGTCAGACTTTAAGATCCTCTGTGCATTGAATTGCATACTCAACAAAGTGAAAAGCAACCTACTGAGTGAAAGAAAACATTTACAAAGCATTTAATTGATAAAGGGTTAACATCCAGTACATGTAAAGAATTCCTGCAACTCGACAACAACAAAATAACACCATTTTAAACATGGGCAAAGGCCTTGAACAGACATTCCTCCAATGGCTAATGGCATGTGGAAAGATGCCCAACATCACTAATCATTAAATACAGACAAGTCAAATTAAAATAAGACATCACTTCATGCCCATTACGACGGTTATCATTTAAAAAGAGTGTTGGTGAGAATGCGGAGAAACTGAAACCCTTGCACACTGTTGACAGGATGTAAAATGGCGCAGCCAGTATGGAAAACAGTATGGCAGTTCCTCAAAAAATTGAAAATAAGATTACCATATGACCCAGCAATCCCACTTCTGGGTACATATCCAAAAGAACTGAAAGTAGGATCTTGAAAATATATTTGCACAACTATGTTCATGAAGCATTATTCACAATAGCCAAAAGGTAGAAGCAACCTAATGTCCACTGATAAATGAATGGATAAGCAAAATGTGCATTCATACAACAGAATATTATTTAGCCTTAAAAACAAAGGAAATCCTGTCATATTTTATACCATAGATAAGTCTTGAGGACATTATGCTAAGTGAAATAAGGTAGTAACATAGAAAGAAATGCAGTATGATTCAACTTATGTGAAGTATCTAAAGCAGTCAGATGTGTAGAAACTGAAGACAGAGTGCTGGGCACCAGGGGCCGTGAGGAGAGGGAAGTGGGGAGTTGAACGAAAATAGAGGTTTAGGTTGGCAAGATGAACAAGTTCTGGAGACCCATTACGCAACAATGTCAATGCACTTAACACTACTAAACCATACACTTGCACATGGTAAATATGGCCAATTTTAGGTTGTCTTGTTTTAACCACAGTTTTTAAAACTTATGGAGGTTTAAAAAATGAGATAATGAGGCCATGCAGAAGTAGATTGTATACGTCTACTGTTCCAACGTGAACAATCTATCCCTTGAACCACCCATGTACCTGGTGGAATAGTAACAATACAATTGCAATAATTGTTCCCATGGGGGGACAGCCAGCAGGGATTGATCAGAGCGGTTCTGAGACACGGCTGGGTGGACATCGGGAAATCCCATTCCTGGAGCGGGGGCTCTGATCCTGCTCTCGGGAAGAGCTCTCTTGTCCAGGGCCTCTAGATCTGCCTTCAGCCCTGCTTTCTCCTGTCCCTTTCTTCTCCTTAGCCACTCTAGAAGTGGGACTTGGTGGATGTGCCTTTCTTTGGTGGCTGTCATCGCTTGTCTCTAGCTCATGGGAGATTCAAAATTTGTTCTCCAGGTGGAAAAGTTAAAGCCTCTTTCAGTCTTGGCTTCAAATTTTCTTGGGGACATAATTCCCTCAACAAAGACTACTAGGACTTTTCTAAAGTGTCAGATCCCTCCCTACATGCAGCCCTTGCCTCGACCCATGCCTGTCTTTGAGGCTGTCTCCCAGGCTTCAATGGGAATGCTGTGCTCCAACCTGTTGTCTTCCTGAAGCCACCCTATCCAACTGAAGGCTTCATGCATGCTTTGCTGTTTAAAACCTCTTTTAAAATCCCACCTCTGCTTGGATGGTGAAAACAGTTGGATTTTTGAACTCTACGAGGTCCTAAATTTCTAGACTTCATAATCCCTTACCCTCTTACTTAGAAACTGATCAAATCTAGGTCAGAACAAAGCTCAAGGCAGAAGCTGAAGAACTGGCTGGCAATTCCAGCATCCTGACCATGAGAGAACTGAGGACTATAGGGACCCATACTCGTCTGTGCATCCAGGTCTCCTGAGGAACTCATAAAATGGACCAGTGGGAAGAGGAGTCTTCCCCCATTTCAATGCCCTAAATCAGAATCCTTGGGGATGTACAGATGTTTTTAAAGGAACTTGGGTGGCTTTAATGCACAGGAAATTTAGGAACTACTTGATGCACAAAGTGAGTCCATACCTATGAGCCCACTGATGAAAGATGGTTTGCACAGTTTCCTCAGAATTTATACACCAGACCAGATCCAGATCTCAAAAGCCAGGCCACAGTGTCCAGCTACCTATTAGGGACATTTGCCTGGTCCCTAGCTGCAGGAGTCTGAATAATGCCCCCTTCTTGAGAAGGCCCACATCCTAATCCAGTCCCTGGAAACTATGATATGTTACCTGACATGGCAAAAGACATGACAGCTTTGCAGACGTCATTAATTTTTCAGATGGCAAGAGTATCCAGGATTATCCGGACAGGCCCAATATAATCACAAATATTCTTATAAGATGGAGGAAGAAGAATAAGAATCAGAGAGAAGATGTGATGATCAGAGAGAAGGAGGGGGAAGAAGAAGAGGAGGAGAAGATGGAAGAAGGAGAAAGAGAGAGCATATTTAAAGAGGCTTTGAAGATGCAGGAAGGGGGCCTTGAGCTAAGGAATGCAGGAAGCTTTTATAAACTGGAAAAGGCAAGAAAATGAATTCTACCTTAGAGTCTCCAGAAAGATTTCAGACCTCTAGAACTTAATATAATGTATTTTTATTGATTTCAGTCATTAATTTTATAATAATTTGTTATGTAGCAATAAGGAACTTTCACAGATTTTTGTAACTGTAAGTAGGATGCTGCTGTGACAGTAAAAAAACAAAACAAAACAAAACCATAAAAGTGGCTTTGGAATTTGACAATAGGCAGAGGCTAGAAAAAAAATTTTTAGCCTGAGAGAAAAAGCCTGGATTTCCTGGAATAGACTGTTGACAGCTACAGGAAATGAAAACACTATACTTGGCATTCCCTCCTAAAACAGGACCTGTTGCCAATGTTTTGTGCTCACAATTTTTCGTGCAAGGAGCAAGGAATCCCATGCTTAGCTAGTTTCAAAATTTCCTGAAAACAAATAGATGTGACTTGAAAAGGGAATGTGAGCAGGTTATTTGGGGGTTTGAGCACATGGATCACCCCTCTTGTGGCCTCCCCTACTTCCAGACCCCACACTTCAATCTGCCTGGCATTAGAGGGCCTGATACTCACTAAACTATATGATGATGTCCCACTGGTTTACTCTCCACTCCTTTTGGACCCCGACTGCCAGCTGACTGGTTTTCTCCCTCTTTGATGTGTGTATCATTTTTTCTACCTCTAGGTATTCTCTTGATATTCTTCCTTCTTTTCCTAATGATATTGTAATTTCTAAAGAAAAACTCATCTTTCATCAAGGATAAATTCAAGTCATACCCTCTTTATGAAATTCTAATTTAACCATCTTATTGACACTCATTAAGTCTCTCCCTGATTTTCCAATGTCTGCAGTGTCTGTACTACTCCAAGTTGGAGGATTAATTAAGGGAGAGAGATTGGGAGCAGTTGCAGAAGATTATGGGAGAGATTGTTGGCTAGGACCAGAGGCTGCGAGAAAAGAGATTGGGGTGGGGCTCTTGCTAAACAAGTGACAAAGGTAGTTGGGACCTGGGCAGATAGTGTTGGGGACTGGAGTGGTAGTGGCAGAACACCTGATTGGGGTCTTGCCTTAGAGATTTCTTTATAGGCCCTTAGATGAGCCCACCCAGTGGAAAAAAAACAGGTCAATTCACGCTCTCATTTCTTCCAAACATGAGCCCTGTCTTCTGAAACCATGGTCCTCCCTCATCGTCAAACAAATACTCAGCTTTTTAATTGCCTTCAAGAAAACGCCAACAGTCAGGTTTTGTACAAAAATATATATATATATTGTTCAATAATTATGTCACATACATCTCCACAGTAATACTGTTAGCAGTACCTTAGAATTTAAAACAACAGGTGCCTGCATTAATGATTTTTGCAAGGACCCTCATTCCATTTGAGGGGCAGAATTGAGGTTCACAGAAGAAAGTGATTTGACTAAGTTTCCATATTAAAACATACAAGTATTCATGGAAAATAGACTTAAAACATACAATAACTTAAATAAGGTTACCATCGTTACTTAAGACATCATGCTTCATATTCATAAACAAAGTTCATGTTCTTTGAAAATATAATAAAATAATATCAGAGGGCATTTTGGGTAAGTTAGAAGATAATAAATTAGGTCCAGATTCTTGGGTTGTGGGTGAGTGCTCAAGGCTTCTTAGTTTGGGTTTTCTTGTCCAGGTACTCTATGGAGCTCTGGACCCAGGTTTCCTTGGGGTCAGCACAGATCTCCTTGGCCAGTTTGGTCTTGAAGCTGTAGGGAGAGAGGGCACAGTGAGATGGAGTTCCACCAAGAGGCCAGCCTGCAAGTAAGGTTTGTTCCGCCCTGAGGAGCTGCCCCAAGAACTAGAGGATGGAGTGGGGATCCCAGGGCCAGCTGCTCTGACAGGTGTCCCCAGGTGAAGCCAGCCTGACTCCTGGCTAAAGCAGTTGGAATGGCCTGGATTTGGAGAGTGATGTTGGGAGTCATTTTTTCCCTTGTGGCCTCAGTTGTCCTACTGAGTGCCTCTGTCTCTTTGACTCTAAGGGCTGAGGCTTCTTTTTTTCCCTGAGGAAGAACTAAACCAGGGAAGGCCAGTGTGGTCAACTTACATCACAGCTTCTTTGGGACACTTGCTGCTGGTGACTCTTGTGTAGTTCACCAGCTTTGCCATTGGGATCGTCTTGTGGATGAATGTATAGCAGCAGGTGACTTGGATAATTGCATCTAGAAACAGAACAACAAAGAAAAAGCCTTTTAGGATGGACTAGATTCTTCTGTTCTTAATCTGAGCACAAAAAAATAGTGAGGAGAAGGCAAAGGGAAATCAGGACTAGAGGGAGGACCCACTGAATTCCAACAGTTCCACTGACACCACAGAGCTGGAATGTCATACTGACTCAGTTTCCTATGCTGTAAAATGGGTATACGACACTGATAACAGAGGGAAGGGAGAGCTGTTAAAACTACATAATTCCTGAGGGTGTCATTAGGGAGAACTAATAATGCAAAATGTCATGGTCAGGGAAGTTCAGGGACTTCAGCTCTGGGTCTCTTTTTGGGCTCCAAGTAATCTATGCCTGCTTGTGAGTTTCCCTGACACCCACTGTCTCTGCAGAGCTGTGTCTCTGGAAGCTGGGCCAAATGAAGCACAGTCCAGATTCTGGGTCTTGTTCTCACCCTTTCACTATATCTGCATACCCACCACCCAACACCCTGCTCTTTGGTTACCTCAGCCTCCAATCACCTCTGAAAGGAGCTGAGGCGGTAACTACACTGAGGGTGTGTTGCCAGATCTGGAGTCCTAGAAGGAGCCGAATTTGGGGACCACAGATAGATTTCTTACCCTGGCTCTTCCCAGGGGCACCTGTGTGCTTAGGCTCACTCCTCATTCTCCTCTGAGTCCCCTGATCTTGTAAAAGCAGTTGTGAAAGTCAGGCTGTGAGTACCCCTTCTGCTCTGATAGCCCACAATCACCCATGGGGTGATGTGCTTCAAAGGGAAGGAGGTAGGGGCTTACCTGGCTGAGCAAGCACCGGGGTGTTCAAGGCAGCCACTGTGAGCAGCAGGCACAGAAGTGCTGCGGAGAACTTCATGCTGAAGGGTGAGGATAAAAATTCAGCGTGGGAGGTGTTGGTGTCTGAGCTGCTCTTAGCCTCTCTGCTCCTCTGGCTGCTCTGCCTGCCTTTTATTGAAAAACCAAGTGGGTGGAGCAATGCTTGGCCCAGGGAAGCATCCTCCTCAATGAATGACGAAGTGAAATCTTAAATGTGCTGAGGCAAGCGGAGCACCCTGGGCAATTTCCAGGAACAAGGAGAGGAAAGCAGTGGGTCTGGACGGGGCACTTTTCCGGGGGTAGGGAGGCAATGGGGCACAGTTATATCCAGAGTGACCACAGACAGGAACCAAGTGGGTTATTCTTAAGGATTTTGCTTTCTCTGAAGTGAAAACTCTGCAGAAAAGAAAGGAAGCACAGGTCAAGGGGGAAATGAGAATATCTCAGGGCTCACCCCTGGCCCACCTTCAAAGGTAGTCCAAGGGGCCTTCAGCCAGGAAGGGGCCCGGATGTCTTGGCAGACATTCCAGCAGCATATTAAATCCATCTGTTCTTTAAGATGCAGGGTGGTGACTGAAACCTAGCACATCTGCAGGATTTTGTAACCATTGAACTGAATTCTAAGAATCACTGGATTCAAAAGAAATATTGCGATATTTGATAAAGGAGGCAGTGTCATAAAATGGAGTAAAAATAACCTCTTCAACAAATGGTGCTGGGAGAACTGGACAGCAACATGCAAAAGAATGAAACTAGAACACCAACTTACACCTTATACAAAAATAAACTCAAGATGGGTAAAAGACTTAAATATAAATCGTGACACCATTAAAGTACTAGAGGAGAACATAGGTAGGAAAATCTCAGATATATCACGCAAAAACTTTTTTACAGACATGTCCCCTA
Organism: Tonatia bakeri; assembly: GCA_004024845.1. Classification (NCBI taxonomy): domain Eukaryota; kingdom Metazoa; phylum Chordata; class Mammalia; order Chiroptera; family Phyllostomidae; genus Tonatia; species Tonatia bakeri. Next base: position 22,858 of record PVIA01015393.1, read on the forward strand.
GAGCAAGAGACATAAAGGAAAGAATAAACAAATGGGACCTCATCAAAATAAAAAGCTTCTGCACAGCTAAAGAAAACAATATCAAAATAAA
>PVIA01015394.1:0-22948 GCA_004024845.1 Tonatia bakeri
GTTGATGACATAAATACTGCCATATAAATTGCATTAAATATCTAGAAGAAAAACATAACAAATCAAAATGCATTTGACAAACTGTGAAAAATGATTTCTAACTAAAATCACAGGTAAAAGAGTAATTTTCTTACTTATAAAGAGGAAGGAACTAAAGTCAATGCTCTAACACCCAAACACCCAATAGAAAAAGGGTCCAAACAAGCAAAACACATAAAAAGAGCTAAAAACAGCTCTTAAACATGATATATATATCAGTTTCAACCAAGATCAGAGATTACATAAATTACACAAGAAGCAGTCTCTACAGAAGATGGATTTGCTCCAGGAATGGAAATTGTGAAGTTGGATTGCAAAATTAGGATGGAGATAGATTTCAGACTGTAGACAGTCTTTAGTATTTGAAATGTGTTCTATGATATGTATTGCCAATTCAAAAATTAATTATATTGAAAAAATAAAATAAATTGAAAAACTTTTAGATATCTTTCAACTAAATTTTTGGATTTGGGCAATAGGAGGAACATTTAATAAAAATCCTGAATTTATCATTAAGAAGCAAAATTACCTGGACAAGTTAATTCAATTTCCTTCAAGCCCAGATTCTTTGTTAATAAAATTGGAATCATAAGACTTGTAAAAATTTCTTTCTTGGACTGTACTTATGCACATGGAAATGTAAATATGATAAGTATCAATAACACAACAGTAAAGACTATACTTTCAGGGATCATTTCTATAGTTCAGTACTAGAGAAGTTCCTCTGAATGTGTAGAGTACCCCAAAACACGAGCAGAAGGCCCAGTGTTCTCTCCTGAGCGTGAAGCCAGCTTTAGGTGTTGCTTTTGCAACTGCCAGTAGCCACTGATGATCATTCTTCTCTTCCTTTGGAACAGTAAGAGGGAGAGAACATAGTCTGAGTGGTAAGAAAAAACACAAAAGTACACGTATATGTCACCAAACTACATGAGAGATCCTTTTTATATTTTTTTGTACTTTTGCTCAAGCATGATGATTCTATGTATAAACATTGACTATGTATGTTAAGGGAAAATAAAATGTGAAACATAGAAGGTCCTCTCACTAGTAATCTCAGAATGTTAAAACAATGAAATAACTACTAGGAAATTATTAAATATGTGATGTATAAGAAGTTTATAATTAAGTATATCGGCTTAATTTAAGACTTAATTTAAGACAAAAATAAATAATCTAGACCTTGAGCACCATTTGAACATCTTCATTTGACCTGTTCCTTATTAATATATTCAGAAAATGTCTACTCTTTAAGCATGAATATTGAAGTATCATTTTAATTATGATTTTTATAATTCAGTATGCTTTACAAAATGCATAGTACATAGTCATTTTCCTAAAGTTGATATCTGGCCCAGTTCACATTGTGTGCCTCTTTCTGTCAAATGTTTTGTTCTCTCTGCACAGTTTCTGGATGTTTTGGCCGTCTGTCTAGTGGGGGTAATCATTGTGGTTGTGTTATGAAGTGGTGAGAGGAGGGTTTAAACCATCTTCTCTTAGTGAAATCAGTAAATTCCAGAATAAGTAAAAGTTGAAAATATATATCCTAAAGAATAACAACATGGATAAAATGATATCTATGCATTCATGCAAATATATTAAACATTAATTTGCCAATAGCAGCTCAGAAGCAGCTGCTATGGGTTACTTACAGACTCTGATTTACAATTAAAAGATGCTGAAAGGTATGTGTTGCTGTGTGTCCATGAGTGTGTATTTGCATATATGCATCTAGACTAAGAACTTTTAATGCAAAAAATAAACTGTTAACCATTTAGTATACCTGAACACTTTTAACGAATATGTGAAGGCAATCACTTATCTATATTCCAATATTCTAGTATGTACATTATGTGTGTTGCCTTTCTCTAAGGTTGTACCTTATAAATTCTAAAATATTTTATTTGAAAATTAAAAAATTAAATTGAGACTGAAAATTGTTTATGGTTAACTGAGTTAAACAACTAGTCAATTTTTTAAAAGTTACAATGAAAATTGGTCATTGGAGAAGTGATTGGTTGAGGTTTTCTCCTTTTAATATGAACCTTCTTGAAAAGCTAGATCTCTGCTAACATTCTAGATGAATATTTGCATAAACACATATGAAGAATAGGTAAATATTACAGATTTAACATTATGTTTTCCTCATATGTCACCATTCATTCATGCAATTGTATATACCTTTTGAACTGAGAATCAAGCTTTGAGTTTAAGAGAACACTTCAGAAATGTAGTCTTATCTATCATATATATATACATGTATACATATATATAAATTTTAAACTAGATTTTGTAATGTTTTCACCATATGCATATTAGCCACCTAGCTGATAATAAAGTTTCTGTACAATATATTGTCTTTATGTATTATATAAAACTCTATAATGAAGCATCAGAAAATATAGTTGTTGAAAGCATAAGCTGGATAAATGTTTTCTGTTATAATTGCTCTAGTTTTATATCATCACTATTAATAATTTCATAACTACCTAATTTTTCTCCCACCTGAACTGATAAGTGGGCAATTTTTCAAGGCCATAACAATTTAGTATTGAATTATAACTGCACCCATTATCTTAGAAATGAACTTGTCCTTCGGGTGAAATCACTCTGTCTATGACACAGATTTTTTTCCTTTGCTATTATAAGTAATAGTAATTTTTACCTTTAATAATATAAGCTGCATATGGTCCTGATCAATTATAGAGCCATCTAACTTATTAATTTTATCTTATTTATGTATGTTTTCATGCATGTTATTTATCAGCTGCCACTTTTGTTATTTGTTATGGATTTGCTTGTAATAAAGAAGTATTATACAGGAGATACGGTTTAAAAATGTTTTTAAGTCTTTTTCTTCAGTTCATAATATTGATAACTTGAAGCTATGTAGACAAAAACAATATCTATTAATGGTTTCAAAAAAAGTATAAAATCCTACAAATGTAACAGATATTTTATATCTTTTACATACTATCAATATAATTAGATATTTTGTGTTTTGTTGATGTACTTTGAGGGTAAAATAAAAACCAAAGAATAAAAAAAAATCTACCCTAAACTTCTCTTCTTAATAGTTAAGAGTTTCTTGGAAAGATTTTGAATTTTCAAGGCAAAAATCTTTCCCCAGTATTGGCATTTATACAGAAAACATTGTGAATGAGTAATTTATTTCTAAAGTTAAGTAAAATGATAAACAAGAAAAGAGAATTATTATTCAAATGCTGAATATTTTGTTTTAAAATGGAGCAGGTGCTACAGTTGGCAGTGATGGGCCTGCTTATTTTAAACCAACTCTCTCACTCATAACAACCAGAAAGGCTTGACAAAATGTTCAATATAGGTATTTAAAATGATCAGAAAGCTACCAAGGATTCAAGGACTTGTGAGGTCAACATTCTGAATAAAACGGAAGACCAAAGTCCTGAATATCACTTTTGAAGCTATTTTTTTCTTAAGGTATTTGACAATTCAAAGATGAAGTCTAAGAAACTAAGAATATGAGCAGAAGCAAAGGGTGAAAAGCAGAGAAGCTAGAAGTCTTAGAAGCCTCCCAAGGCTGAGGGGACATAAATGAGAGTTCGGGGCCTGCAAGGTTGAAAGAAGTCTGTGAACATCCTACGTTTTCTCTTAGGAACCTGCTGGCTACCTTCTAGGAATGAGAGAGAATTACAAATAGACAAGAGTTTGCAAAGACTGAAGTCCAGCTTAGAATCAGTTCAAACTCTGAATAAGGCTACTAACTGATGTGTCTGGTACAAGATAATAGTCGCTTTATTTTATTTTTTATTGTATATTTTTTCGATTACCATTTATTCCCCTTATATCCCCCTCCATCCCCAATCACCACACTGTAGTCCACGTCCATGAGTCCCTAACCTTTTTGCTCAATCCCTCCAACTTTAAAAGTCCCCCTACTATCTGTCATCCTGCTCTCCATCTATGAGTCTGTCCCCATTTTCACTGTTAGTTCAGTTTGTTCATTAGATTCCACACATGAGTGAAATCATATGGTATTTGTAATTCTCAGACTGGTTTATTTCACTTAGCATAATGTTCTCCAAGACTATCCATACTGTCAAAAAGGGTAAAACTTTATTGTTTTACTTTCACCATGCCTATTCAACCTTAGACTGAATGTCTTTATCAATGAAATGAACTAAGACAAACTTTGTTTTTGTAAAAATGACACAATAATAATAATAGAAAAATTATAGAAAATACCAAAATAGAAATTTAAACTTCTTCTAAATTTCACCATTTATAAATAACTATACTTTACTTTATAATAAATATCTCTGCAGATATATCCTACAAATAGTATCACACTAAATATATTTTATATTACTGTAAAATATAATATAGATACAAAAAGTACATAAACATATTTTACACATAATTGTAAGAGAAGTAATTTGTTTTGACTAATATAAAGTAGTGGAATTAGAACAGATATAGTATCCTAAATTAGAAATATTTAAAAATAAATTGCATACCATAATTATATAACATGTGATGTGTAGAATGACTGCCATCCTTATATAGGTTCATCCTTTCTTAGGACTCTTTAGAAATCCCCCAAAATGATATTAATTTTATTCCTTTTTTGATGACTATTTTTTAAAAGTCCAGTTTCTCCTGTGTTTGAAATGAATGTCTCTTGTAGGTAACTTATTTTTTCTCTGCTGACTGCTTAGTAGGGCTGGTGAGCTAATAATAAACTTGTCAACATAAATCACTTTATTTATTGAAAAATGTGGCAAATTATTGATGTAAAATTATACTTATAGGTATTTTAATTTCGATAAAAAGATATTTGTTTTTCCTGAAGACACAGATTTAGACACTTATGAAAATTCTATGAAATGTTATTTGATCAAATATCTAAATTGCTCACTACACTCTATTTCAAACTTATCTCTGTTACTAAATAAATGCATTTTAAAGATTATTGCAAGGTCTTTTTTACACCTTATTGAATTACCAGACAAATACCACAAATACCTCATAAACTCTTTTCATTGTAGCCAACCAGCCTGATTGCAAGAAAACTTGTGGTTCTCCAAGTGTGAAGAATTTTAAGTGGACTCAAGAGATTAGTTGAAAACATTTTCCAAATTAGAAACAGCTGATGGCACTTCTTAATATCTTGCCCATAAGTAATCCATTTTAATTTACTTTTCAAGCACAAACCAATTGCAAAATAGCTGTGTTTATTAAATATAGATTTTATATTATAAAACCTACCAAAGAATATATATATACACATACACACACACATACACAAATCTCCAGCACACTAAGGTCCTTCAAAGTACATAATGTCCAATTGGGAATATAAAACATCACTTCCAGACTTAGCTGATATTTACACAGAATTTTAATGATAATTAAGATGATTTAGCTTTTGTGTCTATGTACTGCACTTAGGGTTAATGCTTTCGAATGATGAAATATTATACTCACATTTATTTCATTTGTTACAAATCACTCATTTCTTTATGAAAAAAATTCAGCTTCTAATTGTGACATCTATTGTTACTTTAACTTACCCAAAGGTAACTCACTTTTATCTTTTTAAAATATAGTGATCCAAACTGGGTTGACAGGGTAACAGAAGTTTTTTAAAAATTTAAAATAATTTGAAGATATTATTGTCAAACATATAGCTGAACCAAACAAATATGACCAAAACTAAAATAATGTACATTAGAATATTAATATATGAGAAATCAGCATTCAAACATTTAGAATTCAGGCTGTTTTCATTTTCATAAATGCTCAATTTTTAAATTTCTATTGAAAAATTTAATATAATCAATAAATACAACTAAGAATAATGATGTTTTTCAGGTGAACAAATAATAATTTATGTTTTAATTATTAGAATAATTGACATTAAATTCTAGAAGTAAATCTTAAAGATTATTTAATTTAATATTATATTATACAAGTTACATTAACTTAAATAGTAGTTACATAACTGGTCAAAGAATATGAAAAATACCATTTAGTATATCTCCCAATAGAATATATACATTTCACATTATTGTTTTTAAGGTTCTGTGAAGCCTTATGTGAAGATTGTGTTTAACTTTGCTTCTTTGATCATTTCACACATATATTTATATATGACAGTTTTTAATTTCCCACCGATACAATATTCCCCTTTTAAAAAGTATTTATGTACTTTTATCTTTTGCTTTTCTGTCTGCAAGATCTTTTCTCTATTTAAACCTAGGCATGTATCTGCCTAGGGGGATGGTGATGACAATGGTAATGGTGATGTGTGGTTGTAAAACAGAATTTATCATAAAGGAATCATCAAAGAGCAATGCCAACAGTCAGCGTCTGGCATGTAAAAATATAATTTTAAGGCTAGAAAATAACCTTGAAACTCAGGTTGGTTTATTACAAGGAGAAGCATAAAATTATTTTTTAATAATCTACTTTAAATATGTCACAGGCCAATCCTGAAGTAATTAGTACACAGATTTTTCTGTAATATACAGAAGATAATGAATATGTCCATTTATGAATAAATAATTTCCCTGGTAGCAGTATGGTACAGTGTAGGAATACAAAGAGAAGGGAAGAGGTGAAGAAAAGTAATAAAAATGTAATTTTTTTTTGCCCTGGCTGGTGTAGCTTAGTGGATTGAGTGTGGGCTGCGAACCAGGCATCACAGGTTTGATTCCCAGTCAGAGCACATGCCTAGGTTGCAGGCCATGTCCCCCAGCAACCACACATTGATGTTTCTCTCTCTCTCTCTCTATCCCTCCCTTCCCTCTCTAAAAATAAATAAATAAAATCTTTATAAAAATGTAATTATTTTTCCCATACTTTTACCTTAGCAGGGATTGTTAAATAATTTGAGGTAATTACTGAGGACCTTCTAGTTGCTCCTGTATGTGGGTCTCTGGGGCAGGATTCTATTGTGGAAATGGCATTTCTAATGTTATCCATCCAGGTCTAGTTAGGAGGTTGTAGAGGCATAACTAGAAAGCGATGATCTAGTCACTTCAGGTCCTATGCATTGTGGTCAATAAATTGAGTTACTGGACCTGATGTTGGGCCAGCCATGAGAAGACAATGTGATTTTTGAAACAGAGTCCAGGGTAGAGCAGCAAATTTGGGAGCTGAAGAAAGGAGAAGATACAGGAGAGACTTAAAGTTCAGAAATTATGAATTACTCAAAGGAACAAGAATCATCATGGAAAGGTGTGCAACGCCTCCTGAAACCTTTATCCTAACTGAATGAGGATCTTTGCTTTACTGGCCACAGCTTAGAAGTATGTTAGCTAACCATGTAGATTAGAAAAATTGGGTGTTGCTTTGGAGATCTGATTCTGATCTATGTCCAATAAAGAGCAAGCCAACAGGGAATGACACCCAAAGTGAGGGTCCCACCCCAAGAGCAGCCCAATGCATGACTGGTCATGTCTGGATACAAAGGTTCACCTTCCATTTCTCAATTCAGGGTATCTCTCAAGGGGAAAGTGTGGTGAATGCCTAAGTGAGAAACATGCACATCAGAAGATGGGAGTGAAACTGATCAAAGATTCAGGCACCAGAAATAACTTGGTGAGTATAGTAAAACTACGGAATTCTGTACTTTAAAAGGGTGAATGTATTGGTATATATATTGTATTTCCATTTTTAAAAGGAAGGTTTGGTGTGCATGAATAAGCTGAGGTGAGCAATGGTGGAGCTGAGAATAGAGGGACTGAGGGAAATGTGCGTAAATGTGGGAGGGAGTAGTTAAGGCCTTTAAAGCATCATCATCATGGTGAGTAAGTTAGTAGAACACTTGAAAGGGGCAAATCAAGAAAAGGCAAGAAAAGAATATTATTTAGAGATTGAGAAAAGAATATAAACTAAACTAGAAACAAAGATTTTCAAAATAACTGCCTGTAAGGGACAGGGGGTGGCAGAGATCTTTTCTATGCATTGCAAGCCTACTAGAATAATTGATATTTTTAAAGGATAGACATTGAATTGTATTTCCCTAAAACTTTTGTTGAAACCCTAACCTGAATGACACTGTATTTGCAGAAAAAGCCTTTAAGGAAGTAATATTAAATGAGGTCATAAGGGTAGGGCCCTACTCCAATGTGAAGGGTGCCTGCATAAGAAGAGAGGCACTAGGTGTGCACGCCCACAGAGAAAGGTCCATGTGAGGACACAGGAGAAGGCCTGCAAGCCAAGGAGAGAAGCCTTCAAAACAACCCAACCTGCCTGCACCTTGGGACTTTTAGCCTCCAGCACTATAAATAAATTTCTTTTGTTAGCCACCCAGTATGTGGTATTTTGATATGGTGATCTTAGCAGACTAACACATGTGTGTTGCTTGAAGAAAAAAAACACACTATGAAATGAAGTACACAACAAAACCAGTCATTGTTTCTCTTACAGAGAGTCTATATGAGCCCAGAAAGCTGTACTAAACATTAGGCCTTTTACCCTTTGTATCAATGTGGTGATTGATAGAAGATTTAATTAGCTTATAGAACAAGGAAATTAAAAGTCCATAAGAGTGTAATATCAATAAGTTCAAGAAAACTTAATCATATCCACATACAATAAAGGGCAAGAGCTTAAAAAATAAATATATAAAAGTAAGAAAACAGAAACTTAACAGTTTAAATGGAAAGGACTGGACAGTGAGAAGACACTATACTCAGCAGTAGAGACAGATTGCCTAGGTGCATTCTAGTTCGCCAGCTCATTAGTCCTGAGACCATAGACAAATTCTTAACTTATCAAAGGCACTGTATTTCCCCATTCAAAAAAAAAAAAGGCTAATGCTAAGTCATCTCAGTAAAGTTGCTGGGAGTATTAACAAAAACCAAATATGTAAGCCAGTTTCTAGTGAAGCACGATGTACCGTCATATCTAAATACAAAATTAACTTTAAGAATTAATAAATAAAAGTAGAAAAGAAGAGAAAGATCATTGCCTCAAGTGCTTCTATGGATTTTGCAGAATATAAATTTAAAATTGTTGGTGGTATTATAATAACAAATATAGCCTGAAAAAGAACAAAAACAAAAAACCCTAATTATTCCTTTTTAATAAGAGATATATTTATGAATTGGCATTTTTTTTTGGACTGAAATCCCCAATCTTTGAAGTGATCTACCAATGCCCAATCAATTCACAAAATCTTCCAGAGTGGTTCTACCTAGCAATGGAGAGGAATTACAGTAAATCTCTTTACATTAATCTCATGGCAGTCTTCTTGTATCACCCCATAGGTATGTCTTGAAATTCAGACCAGGATTTTACACAAAACTATAGATCTTTATAGCAATGTATACAACTGAACCTAGAGCTAAGAGTTGACAATATGACTTCAAGCAGTTACACAAAGTATAGAACATGTGTCCAGAGGAAGTGTTATTTATGATTCAGTTGGATTAGATTGAATTCATGCTACAGTAAACTCTTAAAATAGTTAATAAAAGTAGTCAAGTACAGAGACTTATGGTAGAGTCAACATTTTTCATCATTTTATTTTCTTAAATGTTTAAATTACATGTGCTTTTGAAGCCAGGAATAACTTATAAAACTATATTTAAATTTCTCCTGAAGTGTATAAGACCATAGAATGGAGAAATAAGGCATAAAGATCATGGTTTTGGTTGATGATGTTCAGACATCATTCACTTTATCTAATGCAATAAATACTATCCAAAATATTTATTGAGCAGATTTTGTCCCAAGAACTATAATATAAATGTGTCACAGACTATTCTTTTTTAAAAATGCATAGATTTATACAGGATTGAGATATATCAATAATAACAGTGCATTAATTCACACTGTTTTTGAAATATACTTTCCTTAATTTAAATTTTAGCAGTCTATGTGGGTTTGAAGGCAGTGGGGACATTTCAGAATGTTTACAAGGGTGTTGCTATAAGTATGAAACGTGTCTACCCAATGCCTATTAAATTCATTTAAAAGCCTGCAGCATGTTGTAGGTGTACTGTATGATCTGGTCCCTCATCTCCCATTTACATTTCACTAGCTGTGAATTCTTTGCCAAACAGGGCATTGCTTTTCTTGCTTTAGTGTCATTTTATAAATTGTCTGGGCTGTTCTTCTACTTTAACCTCTTGTTTAAAAATCAGTGAAACCCAATTCCTATTCATTCATTCCAACTGAACTTACATGTCATTTTCTTAGAAAAGTCTTCCTTGACTCCATTGTTGCTGCCTGCTTTGCCATGCTCAATGATCATCACTCCTAAATCTGGTCCCACAGAATGTTGGGTATATTACGTTAACGCTCATCACACAGTCCTTTAATTATTACAGACTGTGAGACAAGACTCTTCATAATGTTTTGTCATAACACAATACCAGGGACAGAGGCACTCAAAATGTATTTGAGTACTTGTGATTGAAATGTGCAAGAGGTGGGGAATGGTAGTGGAAAAGTACACACATTTTGGGTCTTTGTGTACAGTAGATGTCAGTATCATGGATTTAAGTTATGCTCCATTAGAAATAAAGAGCCACTGGGGCTTTTAAACAGATCTGCAGTATATTGTATTCATGGATTCATTGTTCCAGAAATTAGATGTGAGAATGGGCTAAGAAGAACATTTGTCAAATACTCACTTCACAGACTTAGATACTGTTAAATCAAGCTACTTCAAGAACTCCCTTATTCCCCTAGCAAACCTGCATGACCTTTCAAATGGGGTGACCTTCTGTTTAGTCACGAATGCAACCTGTACACACAAGCATGTCTAAACCAGTTGCTATTGTGATGGGAAATGTAAATGATCACCCTATTAAGCCCTTGAATACCTCTCTTTACCTCTACCTCCATTGCCATCCCATTTTCTTCACTGGGACCTCTTTTCTGCCCCAAAACCAACAACCAAAAACTTAGTATCATGCCCAGCAAGGAAACCCCAGGATTCTGCTCCAGAGCTCCAGGCAGCAATATTTCTGAGTAATCAGTGTCCATGACCTCATTCATGTTAAATAATTTACCTATCACTCCTTGTAAGTAATTATGACTACATAGTACTGGATTGGGGCAATAGCTACATATATGTTCAGAGGTTATTATAACAACACAAGTAAGTATTAATAATTCAACTGACATCTCCAGTGAGGTGAGGGATATAGAATTAGTACTGAGATTCAGTTCCAGGTGAGAGAAGAAGGCACTAAGTTTCCCAAAGTTAAGGGCAAAGCACTAGGCTCAGAATGAGGCAGAAGTTAGTTAATATGGATAGGTTATATTATGTCTTGCTGGATTAACCACTTGTATGAATCTTAAAATGTCAAGGTAAAGTTTCTTAAAATAACCTAAATTTAGATGTGGGCCTTGGGTGTGAAATGAGATTAACACTACACATAGAGGTTAAACTAGCTACCTGCTTCGGAGATAGTAAGATGAGGATATAAGAAACCAAGAAAATGTTGAGAGCATTTTCATGAGAACAATGTTTATATATATAAAACATTAGAAGTCAGTAAGGGGAAAACTAATATTATAGTTTAAAAGTCAGTTAAATGGGACTTCAACAAAATAAAAATCTTCTGCATGGCTAAAGAAAACACCAGCAAAATGAAAAAGGAACCAGCTGTATGGGAAAAATATATTTGCCAATGATATCTTGGACAAAATACATATAGAACTCACATGACTCCACTCCAGGAAGACAAACAATTCAATTAAAAAGTGGACAAAAAACCTGAACAGACACTTCTCCAAGGAGGACTTATAGAGGGCCCAGAGACATAAGAAAGGATACTCAGCATCACTAGCCATCAGAGATGCAAATGAAAAAATACAATGAGATATCACTTCATACTTGTCAGAGTGGCCATCATAAACAAATCAACAAACAACAAATGCTAGCAAGGTTGTGGAGAAAAGGGAACCCTAGTGCAGTGTTGGTGGGAATACAGACTGGTGTAGTCACTGGAAAACAGTATGGAATTTCCTCAAAAAACTAAAAATGGAACTGCCTTTTGACCCAGAAATTCCACTGTTGGAATTATACCCTAAAAATCCTGAAACACCAATTCCAAAGAACCTATGCACTCCTGTGTTCATAGCTGCACAGTTTACAATAGCCAAGTGCTGGAAGCAACCTAAATATCCATCAGTAAATGAGTGGATCAAAAAAACTGTTGCACATTTACACAATGGAATACTGTGCAGCAGAAAGAAAGAAGCTCCTAGCATTTGTGACAGCATGGATGGAACTGGAGAGCATTATGCTAAGTGAAGTAAGCTGCATTGAAAGACAAATACCATATGATCTTACCTATAAGTGGAACCTAATAAAAAAACCTAATCAACAAGCAAAATATAACCAAAGACATTGAAATATATAACAGACAATAACCAGAAGGGAGGGTAAATGGAAATAATGGGGGAAAGAAGGGAAAAGGTCATCAAGGAACATATGTAAAGAACCAATGGCCAAAGCCAAATGGAGGAAGGATGGAGGGTGGGAGGTTGGGGTGGGTGGGATGTATGCAAGTGGTGGCAGGAAAATGGAGATAACTGTATGCAAACAACAATTTTAAAAAATCATACCAAAAAAGTCAGTTAAAAGTCATTAGCCCTGGCTGGCGTAGCTCAGTGGATTGAGTGCAGGCTGCGAACCAAAGCATTGCAGGTTCGATTCCCAGTCAGGGCACATGCCTGGGTTGCAGGCCATGTCCCCCAGCAACCGCACATTGATGTTTCTCTCTCTTTCTCTTTCTCCCTCCTTTCCCTCTCTAAAAATAAATAAATAAAATATTTAAAAAATTAAATAAAAGTAAATACTATTAAAAAAATAGTTACTTTAAAAAAAAGTCATTAAAGGGGGGGTATTATTTTAACTTAAAGGGTTAATACTTATTCCAAATAAAAAAGTACATAAGTTTTTTTGTTTGTTTTGCTTTGTTTTTGCCATGTATGTCTTAACCATGTATTGTCTGAACTCAGTAATAAACTATCTAACATTGAATGTAGACATAACTTAGGATTATTTCTATTATCATTTCCTTCTTATTAATATGACTAGTCTAATATAATGGATATCACTATCCTGGCCATACTGACTCAAAATTTGAGAATCATCCTGGATTCCTTCCTCTTCACTTCTTATATCATCAGTAACAGATTACACAAGTTCTACCTCATATTATTTAGAAAACATTGTGAATTTATTCTTATATGCTTACTCTTCAGTCACCTTCTAAGTACTCTCCATTTGATGAAATTCACCTATTGGGGCATTTTTTTCTACTGCTCCAAACAGTTTTTGACCTCATTGATTATGATGCTTTTTAGTGCTTCTGCTATTTTTGTTTTGCCTCTTCCACATCAGCAAAATGTTTCTGTTTGAGGACTTTTTCCAACTGGAGAAACTAACAAACAAAGAAGTCACTGGGGTGAGATCAGGTAAACAGGGAGAGTGAGGCATAGGATTCATGCAGTTTTTGGTCAATAACTTTTGAACACTCAGGTTGGTGTGGGCAGGTGTGATCATAAATCACCCCTCATAAAATAAGCAAACTCATGGAAAGAGTCTTCCTAAAAAATTCACTGAAGGTGAACACAGCATCTCGCAGCAATGCCAGCAGGTACACTGACAGAGATGTGTTCCTAGAACACTCACCTAGTGGGGGAAGCCTGTACTACAAATGGCTGCCCTTCAGAAGAAAATTCCATTTTCTTCTGGTCCCCCTCATATCTGAAAAACTATGGCTACCCTTCTTTTTCTGAGCAATTATGTATATTTATGCATCTTCATGTGTACCCTGACCTATTGTAATTATCTGTCAGGTAAAGGAGTTTTTGATAGGTCCCACATATTCTGATTACTTCTAACCACAAAAGCATACTCATTTTATATTTAAGTTCTAGCCAATACAATATCACAATTCTGATCTCTTACCATTTGAACATTTTTTCAGTCCTGGTCGGAAGTCTCAGTGGTGATTTTAGAAGTAGGAGGTTTAGGGTCAATATTTTCACCAGTCCTAGTTTATGTTCTCAATTTACTAAACTACAATATCTGGCCTCTCCAAATTGGAGCTAAGGTGGGGGAAAGACAGTGGTCAAAAAGATCGTACTTGACTGATACAATTGTAATTGTTCCAAGTAGCTTCTGGTGACAGATGTATAATTCAGGTTCATCTCATTGCACACCATTTTTGGTTTTCATAGAATCTTTTTCTGAAAAAAAATTTAATATGAAATGAATAGTGTCTCTACTTTCTCTGTGCCCACTGTTGTTTCCCCACTATCCCCAGATTTTGAGGATTACATCTTTGCCCTTCTAAGTGGTCCTCTTAAAAACACACGAGGCCCTTGCTGGTATGGCTCATAGGATTGAGTGCCAGCCTGAGAACCAAAGTGTTGCTGGTTTGATTCCCAGTCAGGGTATATGCCTGTTTGCTGGCTGGAAGTCCTCAGTTGAGGGCATGTGAGAGGAAAGCAATCAGTGTACCTCTCACACTTTGATATTTCTCTCCCTTTCTCCCTCCCTTCCCTTCTCTCTAAAATAAATAAATAAAATCTTATAAGTACACACACACACACTCACCGGGCCTTCTTGGCCCTGCTGTAACTAGGCCTCCAAGTGGAACCCTCCTTGTTATACTTACTCCATCTAAAACCCAGTTAGCCTGTCATCTACACTTAAGTTTTCCACAATAAAGTCAGGCCCTATACTGTGCTCCCCTAAAACCTTAGGCTCATGTCAAGTTCTCCAAAAGTTTCTGTTGAAACTCCCAACCTTAACTTACGTTGCAGAAAATGTACTCTCACTTTCCTTCATGAAGGAACATACAGGCTACTGACAACACTCCCCAGAAAAACACTACTTTCCAGTCATTTCAATGTAACCATTTTCAAAGGCAGATGAAGAGCTGATGTTGGTAGAACTATTTTCATAATCTCTGAGCATGTTCTGTACAAGTACTCTGGCACCTGCCCTTATCGATTGTATTGTTCTTGGCCTTTGCTCAAAACTCATGAGAGAAAGAATCTCATTTTAATATCTAATTAACACTATATAGCTTTCTCACCAAGAAGAATTAAAAACTTTTTAAAGTCAGAAACCAAGGCAATGCGGAGGGCTGGTTACAAGCACAGTCAATGGAGCTAGGTGTGCTGTGGTTTAAATACGAGTTCTGTTACTTAACAAATAGAGGATATTGACCACCTTTACTTTCTCTGGCTGGGGTCCCCAAACCCCTGGGTCATGGACCCGAGTGAAGCTCAGCTGAGCTCCACCTCTTGATACCCCCGCTTCCATGAAACTGGTCCCTGATGCCAAAAAAGTTGGGGGACTGCTGCTCTCTGGGACAAAATTTCCTTGTCTTTAAAAGAGGGCTAATAAGCCTCCTTTATTAAGCCTACACTCTCATAACACTTCTTTAGCATTGTGTGAAAAAAAGAAGAATTGGGTATGTGAGTCCCTTTATACTTATTGACTCCTTTGTCCGAGATGGAATTTGTTATTTCCACCATTTACTGAAAAAGCTCATCAATGTTAATTAACGTGCCCAAATTCAGATAGTTATTAATTTACACAAATGGCAGATCTGGGGATCTAGAAATCTCCATTTCAAATCCATGCTCACTCTGACAGATACACTGACAGCTGATTTTACTGGGCTACTGAGAGAATTACATGAGATAACTTGCTTAAAGCATTTATCACTGTGACTGATATATAAAATCTATTAGTAAATTATAACCACCTTATATAATGCAGTTTTACTCTTCTTTCATTATTCTAATTAGTAGCATACTGGCTCTCCACAGCTACTAATAAACGTTAATTAAATATATAAATAAATAAGTGAATAAATGATAACCTAGTGCTAATGTATGGTTCAAAATATTTTTTAAACAGGCTGCTCCTACTGCAAACACTAAAGCTGCTTTTTGCATATGCAACTTACAATGTTGTCGCCATTTTATCACTTCAATCTTCAGTATTATTTTAGGAATGTTCTCTTCAAAGAAGGGAAATAATCCAACTTCCAAATCAAAATAGAAAAAAAATACAAGTAGCTGTAATATTTATTTTTAGAATTTTCAATCATTTATCAAGAATTATTTAATTTACGTAATTATTTGTCTCATATTTAATAATACTGCTTTTGTAAGCATAGATAAGATACCCTCACTAAGCACAGTGCTTGCTATGCAATAGATACACAGTTAATACTTATTGAATGAAATAAATATTTGTATCAGTTACCATGAGGAAAATGTTACACATAAATATTAATTACCCTATTTTATAAATCTGTTAAATGTTGTGTTTAGACTTTGATAACTAGCTTTCCTCACAATCTAATTCTAAGATCCATTCTGTTCGTGTCAATGACTGGTCCCAATCTTCCGTGCACTTGAAGCTCATTAAAAAGCCTCTGTGTTTACATACATAATAAGTCATTTTCTAGGTTTTGAAATGGAAAAATTCAGATACATTTATTGTTATGTTATAAATGTTTGAAATAAAGCTATAAACAGCTTTTAAATAAAGCTATAATACAGCTTTAATACAGCTATTAAATAAAGCTATAATAAAGCCTTTGTAAGAAACTCATTTATGTATTTTGTTTTGAAAACAGAGTATAATAAGTAAATAAAATAGTTGATTAGCTTTAATTAGTTGAATCACAATGTCCATTAGAATCACACAGCCAATCTTACTTTGACTTATCCCAGTAGGATGCTTCCATGTGGTTTAACATCCTTTTCTCAAAGGAACAAAAACAGTCTCATGTTTATTCTGAGTTCAGTTAACTTGTGTAGAGTTATAAGTTGTGTCTTGCTGATTTTTGACTTGGCAAGGTAGAGAGAGAGTTTAGGATTTTGGCTTACATATATAAAAGGTGTGTTCAATGAAAAATCTCAGATAACTATTTTTAATTATTTGTTTCATTCAATAAGATGTTAGGTAAATAGTATATGGCATCCATTTTCTTAATACATAGTTTAGTGCAAATGGACAATATTAACATTTCTAGTTTAATATAAAGTGAAGTAAGTGTGGGAGGAAAATAGAGACAACTGTACGTGGACAACAATAAAAAACAAAAATTAAAAGAAGTGAACTACGTAAAAAAATTATTGGCATGTGTAAAGCATAGGTTCTAACTAGAGAAGTTTATTTAAAAAACAGATAAGGAGAAAGAAACAAAAAGCATGTGAAGATGGGTTTGGGTTATGTATGCAGTTTTTAACAGAGTCACCAGGGAAAGCTTCCAAAAAAAAAAAAAGGACACTGTAATAAAGACCTAAAGAAAGTGAGGGCGAAAGTCATCAAGTATTTGGAGGGAAGAATGTTTCAATCAGTTGGAAAGGTTAAACTGAAAGGTCTACATTGATGCAACACCGGTGCAGGAGAACAGCAGGAGGCGGGTGAATGGAGCGAGGATGCAGAATGGCAGAAGGGAAGAAGAGTCAGAAACACAGACAAAACAGCGGCAGGAAGTGGTGGGAGGAAATTTTGTTGGGCCTTGTAGGCCATTATAAAGGATTTGGCTTTCACTTGGAGTGTGACTGGTAGACTATGGAGTGAAACCAGTATTTTTTATGGAATCGTAAGTGTCCTCTGACTCCTATGATAAGGTTAGACTGAAAGGGTCAAGGACAGGATCAAGAAGAATGGT
The DNA here is from genome assembly GCA_004024845.1 of Tonatia bakeri. Classification (NCBI taxonomy): domain Eukaryota; kingdom Metazoa; phylum Chordata; class Mammalia; order Chiroptera; family Phyllostomidae; genus Tonatia; species Tonatia bakeri. The sequence continues at coordinate 17,700 of PVIA01015394.1, forward strand.
CAAAGACTATTGCAAGGCTGAGTGGGGAGATGATGGTGACTCGAATCAGAATAGTTCATTGTGATTAATTTATCGAAATCAGATGAATTTACCTAAATATTGGAGCTGCTGAGAAACAGTAAATAGTAAATAGTAAAATTCTGGATATTTAGGGTGAAGCTAGTAAAATTTGCCATACTGTTGGAAGCAGAGTCTGAGAAAAAGGGAAGAGGTGAAGGTGATTTAAGGATCTCAGAAAGAATTGTGAATACTGGAATTGCTATTATGAGATGGGTAAACTAGACAATTAGAGGGAAAACAAGTTTTGGAAAAGGAATTAAGTACAGTTTGGGTTAAGTTAATTTGAGATATTCGTTAGACAGCAAAAAGTGGAAAGGTTGATGGCTAATGGAGATCAGAGTATGGAGTTCTAGGGAAATTCCAAACCATAGATAAATATATTTTAGAAAATAAACCATATTGAAAGTATTTAAATGCATGGGTCTTATATACTATATTTTATATTCTCTCATACAATTAAGAATGTTTCTTTTACAGACAAGCATACTGAGAGTTCATCTATCATGCATATGTATATATATATATATAATCTAAATATATACTTACATATAATACCTATATGTGCATTCACACATATTTGTTATTCCACTTCTAGTTACACTTCAGTGTAATGAAAAGATACATATATCTTTTCACATGCAATATCTTCATAAGAATACTATTTATAATATTCCAGACTGGAAACAATTCATATCTTCATTCTAGGTAAGAGGAGTAAATAAATTCTGGCATATTTACACCATCGAGTACCATGGAATAATAAAAATGAGTGAGCTACAACTACTTACAGTAATGTAGATAAATCTTACACACATTATGTTGAGCAAAAAAAACCCAACACAGAAAGCATGTACTATACATTTTCATAGAAATGAAATAGAAAAAAATGTATGAGGAGTCAAAATGGTTATTAACATTTGGGGGGTGTGAATAAAGGGGGCAAAAAAAGCACTTCTAAGGTGCTGATTCTATTATTTCTCTGAATTTAGTGTTGCTTACATCATTGTGCTCACTTAGTAAAAAACTATGAATCTTATTATTTGTATGCTTACAACTTGTGTACATTCCCTATATATATGTTGTATTTCAATACAAAATTTACTCACAGTACCTTTACCCCCTTTGTCACTTCCAGTACTGATGGTGAAAAGTCCACAGTAGGGAGGAAATACCTGACACAGTAGGTGAAAGAAAACGTCGCTGGAGCAATGTCCTTAAACAGGTAAGAGGGGATGGGAGGGAGTGCATGAGAAGAGTTTGGCCATTGCTAGGTGCACAGCTAGATCACCTATTGTGTCTGGAATAAAGTAACAGTGCATGACCCAGAGGTAGGTAAAAAAATGGATAATTGTTATGGTGAAAGCTTTCTATTTTCTGTATTGATTGCTTCATATTCCATTTGAAAGCAGAATCATGATTGAATCAGATGGGAGGAAGGGAAAAGGTGTTGAAAGTTTAAGGAGAGAGGAGTTAAATATCTCCTAGTAGAATCTCCTAGTAGAATAGGAAGTTAACTTACTGGGGAAATAAATGCAAGTATTTGGGGCCCATACAACTTCAGTTTTTTAAGAAATTAAAGTGGGTCAGACAGTGTGACTCTGTATGCCTGTGTATGTATATGTTTTTGAACCATATTCAACTACACTGGTATGAGAGCTGAAAAAATGAATTTAACCATGGTTACTTTTTAGCTCAGTGGGTAATGTAAAGTGAGGGAAGGGGGAAAAACTGAGTATACAAGCAGGTGAATAAATTTAATGATTGAATCCACGTGAAGTTCGATGTGAGGACATGAACAAAGTAAGCAGTAATGAAAAGGTGCTAAAACCATGGATTAGGGGTACTGGTGCCATTGACACCTCTTAAGGCTTAAGGTATAGAGGCAATGAAATGCAAACATAGGAAATGATGGTTGGAAGATAAACAATATGGAGTGTTGGCACTAAACATTATAATTATGAGATCAAGTGTAATGTCATGAAAATAAGAGTAAGAAAGATGAGATTGTACAAACAGAAGATGTTAAAAAAACATAAGACAAAGTTGGAGACCCAAATTGTGGTAAAATCATCTATGTTGGTTATGAATTGATAAAACTGCCTGCGTGTAATATTGAAATAATGATGAGTTATAAGAGTAGATTCAGAAATAGTAATAGTGAACTAGGAGTTAAGTATTAAATATTAAATTTTAAAAGAAACCTAGTAGATATACACAGTGTATTTGTGTTTAGACTTAGAGTATTGTTATTTTGTAACAGTGGAATGAGAAGCAAGAATATATTATCTCAATTCATTTCTTCCCACATGTAGTCATTTGACTTTGAAGCTGAATTTCTTTATATGCACTCTTATGTAGTATATTAGGCTTAAGTCCTTTACTTTGATAATGTTTATGAGAAAATTCCATTTGAATTGGATATGACAAATTTATAAAAATATGAATGTTTATTGAACAAGGATTGCTCAGAAATGTACAAAGTATCTTTTTAAATAAAAATAATATTTGATTTAATTTTGTCCTAGAAGAGGAAGAATACTGAGATAACAAGTAGAAAATTATATTAGTATTTAGGTATATAATTTGCTTCACTAACTTGACTACATAGTGGCAAAACATTCAAAATGTCCTTAAAATATTTATATTTCTGTTTTTGGTTTATACTTGATTTTGGAAGCTTAACTTGATGATTTTGTGAGAAACAATTAAATTGGTAGACTTAGTTGCTTCATCTGATTGATATCCTTGTAAATAAACATGTTCAAACAGTATTCCAAAATGTTTACATATTTTACTAAGATACGCAAATCTATACAAAATGTAGACTCCTCTGGGAGAATGGTTGAGACATAGTAGTAATTTATTCCTAAGGTCTTTCATAAAAAACAACAAAATAATTCTGTATAAGTTTTTGTTTTTAATTGAAATTATTGGGATGACATTGGTTAATAAAATCATATAGGTTTTGGGGGTACAATTCTATAATACATCACGTGTATATTGCATTATGTGTTCAACACCCCAAGTCAAGTTTCCTTCCATCACCATTTATTTTCCCTTTACCTTCTTCTACCTCCTCCTACTGCCCCCTCACTCCTCTGTTAAACATTGCATTTTGTCTATGAGGTTTGTTGTTGTTGTTGTTGAATTCTCTGGCCTTTTTTCACAAAGCCCCTACCCTTCCTGCCTGACAGCTGCCAGCCTGTTCTCTGTATCTATGAGCCTGTTTCTACTTTTTAATAAACTTTTCATAAAGTTTATTGAATTCATTTTCCATTTAGGCTATTAATATAGTACAAAACTTATTTCAAGGATTTCTAATGATCTGAAAAGGTACCTACAGAAAGCTGCAGATTGATGAAGGGGAAAATTGAACAAATGCGGTTCTTGGCTCTCACTTCAGCTTTTTCAGCCTCATTTTAATCTATTTTATTCTGCTTAAGGTTACGTTTGAAACAATAGTTTCTAATGATGAAAAATAAAAAGGAAAAAATGAGATACAAAATGGGCACTAGATTTCATAATACGTTTTGTCTATATAACCACAGTATATACAACACAAACAATATATTTAATAATTTATTTTTAACCTATCCCCATGATATTGCAAACTGCAAAGGACAATGATTTTAGTCTGCCTTTTTAAAAACTATTATAACACCTAGAACTGCCCTTGATATACATTAGTTGCTCCACAATTATTTGTTAAATAAATGGACATGGACACAGAAGTCTATGCAGTTTTCTCTCTCTCAGTGTTTCCATTCATACTTTAGCAAAAAGGGGAAAGTTCTTACTCAGATGTGAATAAAAAATGAGATAGTGTGTATAGAAATACTCTATACATTATTGAGCATTTTCTCTATTAATCATAAACTATAAGGCACAAATGTCAGATAAAATAATTTGTTTTCATTAGCCCAGCATTCAAAGGCACAGAGGATAATACAAGAATAAAGTTGTTGATAATATTTTACATTAACTTCAAATATCAAAATAATTTATTTTAGTATTTGGGTAACCCACAAAGAGATAGGACTGAAATCCTTCAACAAAAAGCCTTGCAGGAGACATAGGCAGATAAAGGTCCAATAATTTTCATAAGAAACAGAATAACCCAATAAAAGGATAATGAGGCAAAAACAAAACCAAAGTTCTCTCTAAATTTAGACTATGATCTGGAATATATTGTTTCAACCATCCAGACTAAATTTAAAAATATCACTACCTTATTACAGATATGACAATGGTTGTAAAAAATACAATGGTGCCCACGGAATGCCCTTATCAGAGGGAGGCACATGTACAGACTATGGTCATTTTAATAATTGGATATTCTTTGTTTTTTATTTTATTTTAATTGTTGTTCAAGTACAGTTTTCTGTTTTTTTCAGAATCAGTCCTAAGCATTTTATGTACATTACCTCATTTAATTGTCATGCAACACTGTTCCATGACTCCACTCCAGGAAGACAAAAAATCCAATTAAAAAGTGGGCAAAGGACCTGAACAGACATTTCTCCAAGGAGGACATACAGAGGGCTCATAGGCATATGAAAGGATTCTCAGCCTCACTAGCCATCAGAGATATGTAAATTAAAACCACAATGATATACCACTTCATACTGATCAGAATGGCCATCATTAACAAATCAACAAAGAGTGCCAGCCAGGATGTGGAGAAAAGGGAACTCTAGTGCACTGTTGGTGGGAAGGCAGACTGGTGTAGTCACTGTGGGAAACAGTATGGAATTTCCTGAAAAAACTAAAAATGGAACTGCCTTTTAACCCAGCAATTCCACTGCTGAGATTACATCCTAACAATCCTGAAACACTAATTCAAAAGAACCTATGCACCCCAATGTCCATAGCAGCACAATTTACAATAGCCAAGTGCTGGAAGCAACCTAGGTGCCCATCAGTAAATGAGTGGATCGAAAAATGGTAGTAACATTTACACAATGGAATACTACGCATCAGCTAGAAAAGAAGGAACTCTGACCCTTTGCAACAGCATGGATGGAACTGGAGAACATTATGCTAAATCAAGTAAGCCTGGTGGTGAAAGACAAACACCATATGATCTCACCTATAAGTGGAACATAATGAATAAACAAACAAGTAGGCAAAATAGAACCAGAAACATTAAAATAAAGAACAAACTGACAGTAACCAGGGGGGAGGGGGGA
>PVIA01015395.1:0-22935 GCA_004024845.1 Tonatia bakeri
CGGAAGCCCAGGAGCACGGGAAGAAGGAGGCGCCCCACGGGGGTGGAGTGCCAGCTCTCCTCAGCCACCAGCCGCCTCAGGAACCTGCCACACATCCTGTTATGCAGAACAGGACAATGATGAGTGTAGATGTGTTGCTCACTCTCCTTTAGGAGGAGCTATAGGCCACCTTTTCACTCCTCATTCAAAGATGGGTAACTCAAGCTTTCTTGCTCTTCTCCAAGGATCTGGTTGATCAAATATCAAAACTCTGATTGCACCTATGTATATACTGAGTCATCTTTGTAAAATAATAATAGTGAATAACTGTGGGTGTGGCTCTCTCTTCTGCCCACTGTTCCCTGCTGCAGTGGAGACCAACTCTCAATGTTGGGTAGAGACCAGGGTCTGTCTCACCTCTCTTTCCCTCCTTCCCTGTCACCCTAAATAGGCTGAATAGTAAGAGACCAGTGTCCTCTGAAAACTAATACTTCTCCAGGTGATGTCTGCCAGCTCTGATGCTATTGTCAGCACCATCTGAACAAAATCGTTGCTGACCTTGGGGGGAAAGTGCATTCTCTTTCTTTATGCTTTTTTCTGGCTCATTGCCCTCAGATACTCACAGGTGTGTTGGGCTGGCCTCCACTCCTTACCACAAAGTAAAACTGACATGTGGTTAGGTTAGGGGGCTCCCTGGAGAACGAGTGAAGAGAGTAAGTCTCAAGGCTTGCTTTAGTCTAATGTTCTTTAGCCTAGGAAAAGGAGAATTTTTTAAAAGAAAACACAGCAGAATCTACTAGTTCAATGTAATGGGGTTTGGTCAAAGCCAGAATTGACTGGAAAAATTTTAAAATTTGATTCTCCTTTGCCATTGTTCTAGGGCTCATATGTCCTTCACAGTGAGAGGTAGTCATGGTCAGGAACAGATTTCAGCAATTCCTCAATTCTCTGGAGAAAATATCATCGTGCTAACAGCCCAGTTTGTCATCTGTGTCTTTGTTCTAATTAGCAGTCTTCCTCAGTGCCCAGTGGCTTTTTCTAATCATCACCATTAAACCCAAACTCTTACACACCTGGCTCCCCTCACTCTTACAAGACCACACAAACCTCTTATTCTACAGGGAAACTGGGGACTCTGTGAGGTGAATCCTCATAGCCACTGTTTCCTTATCTCATAGTCACTTCCTTTCATGGCATCTTACAAAGGAAGTGGCCCTACACGTGTCCAAGGCTACTCTCCCTTCCAAATCTGTATCCTTGGGTCTCTCCTTTCTGGCTTCTTCAAGGAATTGATCCCTAAATTACCTTTCCTCTAACTCAGACCATCCTTATTTCCTCTCTGACTATGAACTTGCTTAGGTTTTCCCCCTTTAACTCTAGTAATAATAACCTGAATTTCTAAGTTAATATGGCAGCAAATGAAACATGTTAATTTGTCCTGTATCAGCTTCCCAATTATGATGCTCACAAAGATGCACAAGACAATCTTAAATGGGCATTAGTGTCATAAACTGTAGATAAGAACAGGCCACATGGGACAACTTAGGCAGAACGGTCACTTCTGTACAACTGGAAGGGATGGATTAAGATGCTTCCAAAGGTTTCAATTGACCAGAGAAATATGCCCCCATACACTGACTGTGAGAAACCAAATTTTGAGCCACTAGCAGTCAAGAGGTTGACTCTCTGCCTGCTCCTCAGTCCCTATCTTTCTACCCCCATCATAGATTGTGAAGACTTCGAAGTACATCAGTAACGAAATTTCTTTTCTATAAAATTGGGTTAAAATTTTTAGGAGAAGCCTATTTCGGTCTTTAGAAAGATGCAAAATTGTCCTCATGAGTAAAGACAGCAAATTGGAAATAGAGATTTATCTCCTTTCATTGCCAAGACTCTTCAAAAATGATAGTAAATGGATCTTTAAATGTACAAACCCACCAGAAATAGAGTCGGAGAAATGTGGTCAGTAGCACAACTAAAATCTATGCTGAGGACAATAAGACAGATTCTGAGGAAAATCAAACTGTCGTGCTAAAAGTACATTGGGTAATTTTTCAGAATTCAGGAGAAGAGGATAATTGAAAATAAAAGGCAAATAGATAAGGAAACAAAATCTTTTTTCTAATTTGGAAATCAAGACAATAGTAAAACAGAAACACTAGTTTACCTTTTGGATGGAAAAAGCATTTAGTGAAGTGCCCAGGGGAAAGAAACAGTTTCTCAATCAATGCTTAATTAAATTTTGTTTGGAGAGATAGTGCACTCCTTAAAAGACCAAAAGGAAGGTCAAGTTCCAATGCTGGTTTTAGCTTTCTCTACCTTGGCAATTTTGACAGTTGGGGCCTGATAATTTTTGTCTGGGGGCACAGGAGATGCTGTCCTGTGTGTTGTGACATGTTTAGCAGCACTCCCCGCCTCTATCCACTTGATGCCAGTAGCACACTTCCCTCTCACCCACAAATGTATCCAGATATTGCTAAATGTCCCTTGGGGTCACATCCACCCTAGTTGAGAACCACTGCTTTAGGGTAGCACCAGTCCATCATCTTTGTACTCATGGCTTCAGTTACCAGCTTCGTAAGGCAAGACATCTGTACCAGAACATCTCCAGGGGCTTTTGTTGAGTGGGACATGATAATCTACCCATTTCCATGCTGATTGTGAATGTTCCTTCAACCAGCCCCATCTGTGAGGATGCCTGCAGCCCCTCCCTGCCTCATAAGTCAGAGGTGGGAGGTTGAGGGATCTGCCCTGGGGAGGCAGCCCTGGGACTTTGAGGATTTCTGTTCTGGCTCTCTTTGAGTGTTATCAGACCGAATTTTAGTTTGGTCAATTTTCAAGTCTTGCTCTCAGCCTACTCATTTCAAAGTGCAGGCACAGCACCCTCTAAAGCACAGGTGGCAAACACAAGGCCCAAGGGCTAAATGTGGCCCTCCACCTTGTTTTATCCGGTCGGGCTCCTTGTTTCTACCCAGTAGCAGCACTGCAGCACCAAGCTCCTTGTCCCTAGTTAAGGAGTAGTTACATTTATACAGTCCTGAAATTACATTCAGCCCTTTGAAGGTAACTGCAAGGCTAATGTGACCCCAGGAAAATGAGCCTGACACCCCTGCTCTAAAAACTTCCAGCACATCCCCAGCAGAGTTGCAATTTAACACAGAGCAGGCCTGCAATATTTTAAGTGTTAGGAATTTAATTAGTTTCCAGAGGTCCTGTCTCTCGTTCTTCTGTCTGCCCTGTGCCCACCCAAGTCCCACAGCCAGACACACAAATGTCCTCTGCGAGGCCCTAGGAACTAAACTGGGGTCTCCAGAGCTCACCACAGAGCTTTAGGGGTTTAGAAGAGACAGCAGAAAAAGAAGGACAAGAGGACTTGCCTGAGAACCCCTTAGTTTGGAGCCCCCATATCTAATTCTGAGTGACCTTCCTGTCCTTGGTCCCATGGCTGTTATCACCAAAACAATACTTATTCCACATATTCCTGGGCCTCATAATCAGGCAAAATTGTACTCCATCTCCCAAAGTCTGCAGACCAAAGGGAGTTTCCTATAGGCCAGAGCCTAAACACAGTCCCTCCTCCTTCATCCCCTGTGTTCCTGTGACTCTGTGGCTCCCCACCTCCACTCTGTTCCAGCAGGCCCCAGCCCACCTGTCTCATTCTGAGACCCACACCCTCCTCCTACAAACAGGTCTGCAGCTTTGTCCAGAGGGACCAGAGAGCTAAGGGCTCAGCATTGCTGGCAAAGTTCAGCTCAAGGGACACCTCTTTCTAGGACTGGAGAAATAGTTTGCAGATAAATCTATTTGGGAGAAAATTGGTTGGATCCAAACCATGTTAAGATTTTAATCAGGGGAGCAATACCTGTGAGCTCAATAGTTGGGAGAGGGAGGACAGCTGAGAGTTCAAATATGTAAATAGATTTTTAAATTCCATCATGATTACAGTAAAAAAATTTTCTAAGCATCTCTATTCCTTTGGAGAAAAATTTCAGGATTCCGTTGGTGGCAGAATCCGTTCTCAGACAGTTAGGGTGTGACCGAAGGATGTTCACTGAGGACAGTGCTGGATCCCGTTCACTGGTCCCATCTCACCCCACCTGGCCTGGAAAACATTCTAGATTATTTTATTCAAAGTGTGGTCCATGTGAAACAGAACAGGCATCACCATGTATGCAGAATCAGGCTGAATCCCCAGCTTGGCCAATTAAATCTGAACTTTAAAACCCCCAGGTCAGTGGTGTGCACATTGGAAGTGGTAGAGGCAGTGTAGAGCTCCAAGCGGCCCCCACCACCTCTGACCCCCAGCCCTGCCAGCCCGGCTGCCCCTGTCCCAGCGTGAGCACTCACCTGGCAGCTTCAAGCAGAAGCACCAGCAGCAGGAGGAGACTGAATCAGCCTCAGGCCAGAGTTCACAGGGTCCCAGCTCTGCCCCAGGCCCTGCCTCCTACCACCGCCCACCTCTCCCCCTCCCCTTTTCATTCCTGGCAGCCTTAGTGAAGGGTAAAAGAATCGCCACTGGAGGAGCATGCAACCCTACTGTTAAGGAATGGGCTGTGGAGAATAACTCTCTGTTGTTGAGGGTGAGGGTACGAGTCCTAACTAAACAGGGATTTTCAGATCCTTGGAAAGGGAACAATGACTTCAGCATGTTTCCAACATGAATGAGGGCTTGCCACCTACAACAGATAGAATTTCCTGCAGTTTATCTCAGGGTGTCCTCTCCTGTTGGCCAGGAGAAATAGCAGTCTTCTCCCCACAACACAAGGGGGCATCTGCTCCATGCCCCCTCAGCAACTCTAGGAGCCCTTCTCCTCTCTACCTGGGCCAATGAGAACTGTGATACCTGCCCCCATCCCCACTCCTGCCCCATGGCTAGAGCCAGGATCCCCTCCAAAGAATGGTAAGGGGCAAGGCTGGAAGAACAGGTGGGTGGGTGGGTGGGTGGGTGGGAGAGTAAGTCACGAGTGCAGAGTGCAGGATCTGTTTACTCTGTTGCAGCTCCCAGAGCCAACATTGCACTCCCCAAGGACGAGAGTCAGAGGGAACCTCAGTTCTAGATTCTGCCCCTGTGGCTATTTGGGCATCATTCCACTGTTTTCTAACATTCAATATTGCCAGAGAAGTCTAAGTCCAGCTGGATAGTCTTCTTTCACCATTTAAGTGATTTGATCTTTCTGACAGTTTGTCAAAAGGATTCTTTTTTCTTTTTAACCTTTGAAACCTATTCACTTCTCCAGGAGATTCTGTTAAGCACAACATAAAATAACCTCACACTGGCTCTCTCCTGGGCATGCTCACATCTGGTCCACAGGAAGTATACGCATCCTTAGGGCCAACAAACTTGGGGCATGCAGGCCTATTTCAATGCAGCCACATCTCCTCCATTCATTGGCTGGGAATGCTGTCTTTTGCCTTTTTGACGTGCCAAGCAGGAGTCCATAGGCACATTGGAGCTCCTCTCATGAGGCTCAGGATGCAGAAGGCAGCACCCTCATGCCTTTCTCTTAGGGAGAACTAACAGCACGTCTCTTTCCAAAGGCAGTCTCTCTCCCAAGTTAATCCTCTCACCCTCTAATTTCCAACAACTCTGCAATTTTATAAAACTTTGATGTGGGTGTACAGTTTAAGAGTGACATAATTTGCTTTTCCTTTGAAGTAATACATCTCAGACCAATAAATCACTTTTGAATGTCATTTGTGTTATATATTCTTAAAACATTGCACCTCAAAATCCCAGCCAAGATTTCCAATTTAATACTTTGTTACCTTAACATTTATTCAGTGCTTAATAAATGAGGGATATTCTAAGTGCTCTGTGGCTATTGACTCACTTGTCCCTTTTAACAGCTTTTGATGTAAGTACTATTATTACAAGGTAGAGAAATGAAGAATAGAGAAGCTAAGTAACTTATTCAAGGTCAACCAGCTAGCAGGTGGAGAAGCTGGGATTTGAACAAGCAATCTGCACTTCTCTGCTTACATGTCCCACATTTAAATGACCGACTCTGCTATCCACCCTGGATCCCAACAAAAAAAACTTGGGTGTCATCACTGACATCTCCTTCAATGATCACCTTATTGATCTAGCAGCTGTGCAGATGCTGTCCCTTGAATTTAGAAGGGGCCATAGTTCAAGACTGAATTAATGGAATGCCATCCTAGTGTCTCTGCCTCTAGGCTTGTCCACCTCTAATTCACTCTTTGCATTTCAGAAAGAATATTTAACTCAACTCTTATTTAGACTTACCAACATGTTTACCAGCTTCTTTGCTCAATGTTGCGTGTTGAACTCCATACCTTCTTTCTGGATTAAATTTTCTTCTTTTTTACTTTTTTTTATCATTTTTTAATTAATGTTCAAATATGGTTGTCTCCATTTTCCCACCACCACTTTCCCCCACCCCACCCAACCCCACCTCCCACCCTGTTTCCTACCCTCCTTTGGCTTTGTCCATGGGTCTTTTATACACGTTCTTTGACAACCCTTTCACTTCTTTCCCCTGTTATTTCCCCCCTCCCTCCCCTCTGGTTATTGTCTGGTTATTGTTCTTAATTTCAGTGTCTCTGGTTTTATTTGCCTTGCTTGTTTGTTTTGTTGATTAGGTTCCACTTCAGGTGAGATCATATGGTACTTGTTTTTCACCACCTGGCTTATTTCACTTAGCATAATGCTCTCTAGTTTCATCCATGCTGTTGTGAAGGGTAGGAGGTCCTTTCTGCAGCATAGAATTCCATTGGGTAAATGTACCACAGTTTTCTCATCCACTCATTTACTGATGGGCACTTAGGCTGCTTCCAGTATGTGGCTATTAATGGAACTGCCTTTTGACCCAGCAATTCCATTGCTGGGATTATACCCTAAGAATCCTGAAACAGTAATTCAAAAGAACCTATGCACCCCAATGTTCTTTTTTATTTTTTTAACCATTGATCACTTTTTTACATGTGTAGTATTAAGTATATTCACATTGTTGTGCAGAGATCTCCACAAGTCTTTCATCTCGCAAAACGGAAACTTTGTACTCATGTCTCCCTCCCCTTAGCCCTTGGAAACCATCATTCTGCTTTCTGTTTCTATGAAGTTGACTATTTAGATGCCATATATCAGTGGACTCATACAGCATTTGATCTTTTGTGAGTGGCTTGTTTTGCTTGGTATAATGTCTTCAAAGTTCATCCATGCTGTAACGTCTATCGGAACTTTATTTCTTTGATATTCCATTGCATGTATATATGCATGCATGTAGCACATGTTGTTTATCCGTTCATCCACTGATTTAGGTCACTTTCACCTCTTGGATATTGTAAAAAGTGCTATTAGCATGGGTGTGCTAAATTTTCTTCTTCTTGAAGTACAACCTTCAGTAGTTCCTCTACTGGGAAATGTTAAGGGTAAACTCTTGATCCTCTTTGGTCTTAAAAATGTTTTAATGTATCCTCAATCTTGAATTGTTATTTAGTTGGGCATAGAGCTCTAGACCTACAGTCATTTTCCCTCCTGACTTTAATTACAGTATTTAATTACCTTCTACTATCTGGTGGGTTTATAAGTGTGACTTACAATCTTTTGTGCAAGTGCCAGCAGACTCTAAGAAAATTGTTACAAATACAGTTGATTAAAATCATTGAGTATATATTTGCAAATACTGTAAGTTATCCATAGTTTGTGAAACTGCTGGCAAAAATAGAGAACAACTAATGACCTTGTGTTCTTTACCAATGCTTGTTTGTTGAGTTGTGGAAAAGTTTTGCTAAGATTTACTCTACTCGTAGCTCCAATGCAAGATTTTCATGAAACCAAATAAATGCTTACCAAGGGTTCAGTAACCAAAGATCCCCAAAATTTGCATTGTAATTTATAATTCTTCACCAATAACACACTGTAGATGAACAAACCAAATTTGAAGCTCCAAGGAAAAGAACTAACCAGACAGATGTAAGAATTAATGTTGAAATTTAAACTTTTTGAAAACAAATTAATAATAATAATTTTACACATTGTTCTAACAATGAACGAATCAGTATGCACATCAATCAGATCAACAGCTACTTACCTCATAACAAAAGCTATATTATTTTGCTCTACTAAATATACTACATCTGGCCCAGTGACTAAACAGTGGGGCTCTTATTTGGTTAATTATTCAGTAATCCATATACTATAATCCATTCTGTTTTACAGGGCCCTGGCTGGTGAATTAATTGGGGATATGATGGAGACCACTGCCATGCATTCCTTAATTATTTGAAGATGCCACTGTTTTCTGCCATTTTTCCTGGGATGCAATATAGTTTTTTATTTATTCTCTTGGCCTAGTGGGGTTGGGGACAGAGAGAAGTCACTTGCCCTTTGATATGTAATAACTTTACTTCAGTGGTCAAGGAATCTATGTGGGATTGAGCCATCTGCTAAGTTCATCCATTCTGACAGTATATTCTAGAACATGGGAAATGAATACCAGGTGGGTCTGTGGAGGCAGTAAATGTAAACTGTAACTGTGAGAGGGAGCTGGGACGGGGCTCAATTTATCACCCAACCTCCACATGTGCCATGATGCAGCTTTGGATCCTCAGGGTTCTCAGTGCCAGCTCAAATCATGCATACAGCCTCAAAAGGTCTCAGTATTCCCCTTCCATGGTGGGTGGCTATTTGAGTAAATGGCTACAGGTTACTCTGGGGAAGAACTCAGGAAATCACTACTGCATGCACCTCGCATCATGTTGGAGGGTACTTTCAGGTGGAGATTCAACCCTTTAATTGATGGGTTCTCAGTCTAACTCACTTAAAACTAACTAACAATTCTCTTTGGAAACCAAGAGCTCTGACCCCATCGTTCAGAGCTACACCGATGGTCCAGCCAGAGTGACCAAAGCCCTTGTCTAAATGTCTGAAGTGGGGATGGAAAGTGATGAGATGAACAGGGCCCAGGGAATAGGGATACTTTTCAAAGTTGTACAAATTTCTTCTGATTCTTCAATGGCCCCATTTATAAATATCCACAGTGCCCAAGTCAGTGTGGGTATCGGAGGAGGAGGCCAAGGTTGTGCTGGGGGCTGGAGGGAGGGCATTTCTGCCTAATTATTTCTAAGCTTCTGACAGGACCCTAAAACACCAAGACAAAACTTCTCTTTCACAACAAGTTTCTGAGGACCGGTGCCAGGAAAAGAGCCCCCAAAGATAAAGAGAACTCTCAGCCCACTTCTTCAGTCCACCAGACAATACCCTCTTTGTCCCTCCTCTTCCCACCAAATGAGACCAGCCTCCTCCCACAGCCATATGTTGACGACGTGTGCCAAGACCTAGAACAGCAAGACACCCAAGAGTGCAAAGATCACCCAAGGTTAGGGAGTAGAAAGAAGTGTAGAGGCCTGGCATCTTTGTGCCCCATAACGATGGGACGAAATATCTTCTCTCCAACTCTCCCTCTTTTTCACAGGTGGATGTATCTATCTGGTTTGGGGGAGAGTGAGACACCACCAGGAACAATGGTTGAGGAGGGGTCAGCAGAAGGAAAGTATCAGAACAAGAAAGAAAACATCACCCCAGAGAACTGGATATAATGGTACTGGGCCTGGGATCTGGAGAGAAGGGAGCTAAGTTAACCCTGGGCCCATCATCACATAAAAATCTGGAGGAAACAAAAATATAAGCTAATAACTCCTTAATATTGTGTGGGTTTAAAATCTGTATTAATGTTTACAAATAGTCAGCAAATGCATTTCTCACCACTATGGGAAAGATCCAACTTAGCAACAATTTAGCTCAAAGAACTGGTGATTAAAAGGCCACATCCTAGCCCTGGCTGGTGTAGCTCAGTGGATTGAGCGTGGGCTGCGAACCAGGCATCACAGGTTCAATTCCCAGTCAGGGCACATGCCTAGGTTGCAGGCCATGTCCCCCAGCAACCACACACTGATGTTTCTCTCTCTCTCTCTTTCTCCCTCCCTTCCCTCTCTAAAAATATAAATAAATAAAATCTTTAAAAAAAAAAGGCCACATCCTGCTTTTATTACATACTGATGCCTTCTGATTCACTATCTGAATTTCTAGAAAATTCTCCTTCCTGCATTTTCTACCAAATACAGGCAAGTCCCTCTGTCCATGTGGGCATGCATTGCTGTGAAGTAGCTATTAATCCCATTGACCAGGTATTCCTTGGCTGTCTCCTGCCCTATGGTGGGACTCACGGCTGACCCACTCCTCAAAGTCCTCTCCACTTTTGCAGGTCCATGCTCTGTGACTTTCTTTATACCAGACTTTCTACATCCCCGGGTATTCCCCAGGTTTTAGGCCACTGCCCACTGCAATAATTAAGCCTTCGTTTTCTATGATTGTGAAGGCAGTAAGTCCCTGGGACCCTACAGCCCAGTGATAGGAATAGAGGATAGGAGGAAAGCCAAGTTCAGATGACCAGGGAGTCCATCTTTGTGGTGACTTTGAAAGACACCATGGAATATTCCAAAGACAGAGAAAACCAGTGGACTGAACTGAGTGTTGTGGATGGAAGGTACATACAGGGGTGGGCAAAAGTAGGTTTACAGTTGTTTGTATGGAAAAATATATTATACAAGAATAAACTCTGTGTTTCGTGCACTTGAGGCTGTAAACCTACTTTTGCCCATATGTATGTGCTGTTTTCACAAGACCAAGGGGCAGTCCCAATTAGGCATGAAAAGAAGATTTAGTGGAAAGGAAGTATCATATCCCTAAAAGATCATCAGAAGACACAAGCAGAAATACACAGACATTTCTGCATTCCCCGCCTCTGCAACACAGCTGTTTTCTCTTTCCCTATCACTCCCCTCCCCACTCGCAGGCCTCAGCTCTCACAGAAAATTATTTCAGAGTCAGCTCTTCACCAGGCATATCTGATCTCTCAGCTCCACACCCGCACTTGTCTGAGGCTGATCCTATTTAAGAACATATCAGACTCACCCATGCCCAGGGATGGCGGGTGGAAAGTGAGCCAACTTTGAGGTCAATCAAACTTGGTTCGTGTGGGGGCTCTACCCATCACTAGCTGTTTCACAGGAACTTAATAAAAGGATTTGATCATCCAGGCTCTGTGGCATCAATGAGTCCTCTCATGGCTGTCATGAGAAGTCAGTTTTTAAAAACAAGTCGATGTAAGCTTCATGAGGGTAAAGGCAGTGCGTCTCTTGATCTGTGCTATACCCTCATTGCCAAGGACGTTGCTCAACATTTAGAACTTGCTCAGTAAATACAGCCCATAGTTCATAGTCCATGCTAAGTGCTCACTAAATGTTTTTCTTTCCATACACTGTTACAGCTACATAGGACACTAAGAGTCCTCCATTTCACACACAAGAAAACAGACTCAAGTAATTTGTATGGGACATACAGACTGCAAGAGGTAGAACAAGACAAGAAGCCAGTTCCTCAGACCTGATGCACTGTTAATAAAATAAGGAATAAAAAGTGAGATTAGAGAACAAAATGTCCCCCCTCAAAGCTGCAGAGAATCTGGAATTGCCAGGAGGAGAGATCAGGAAAATAGCCTGGACCATATCTCCTAAGTAGAAGTGATTAAGGCACAGGGGACTAGGAAGGACATTGGCTGGGACAGAAAAGTTGTAGTCAGAAGTCGTAAGTACCAGGAGTGATGCATAAACACAGAAAGGAGGACACTAGGTAATTAGAGTAGGTAGTATTTATTAAGCAAGTACTATGTAACAGATACTGTGATAAACTTATCATAATATCCAGTTAGGCAATGAGGAAACTGAAGCACAGAAAAATTCAGTAACTTGCTCAAGGTCTGTACATTTTGGATTATTAATCATAATGCTTACTATATTGAGTAAAATCCTAGTTAGGAATTATTGTCTTGAATAATCAGAAGAAGGTCAATCAAAGCCCTAAGTAGGGATTACAATGACCCCACAAAGTGGGCGTTCAGGGAGGGGGAAACAAAGAGGAATTATTGAAAATGGGTGAGGGAGATGGGGACATCAGAAATTGGGATGAGAATAATAAAAGCAAGATAAAGGAGTTGGAATCACTCTACAATCAGTCACTGGACTAGGCAGTTGAACTGTTAAGTTTGGTGGAAAGAAAAGTTGCAAATAATATAAAAATTAAAAGTACTTTTGCTTGGCTTTGGAATAGCTATGAGTGTTGTTGTGTCTGTTACCTCAATATTCACAAGATATCCAAAGAAATAAACTATTCAGCTGACTCTGGAGAGTCAGCAGATCTGATTTTCTCTGCTAATAGGTTCCCTCTTGTGGCACAATGGCATATTACCACTAAGGCTCAGGAAACACCAACACAAATGTCAATGTCTGGCTTGGACCTTACTGAAGAGAGGACATTAGATGTATGGTCTACTGCAGAGTTCCAGGAGGCTGGTAGCGAAGTCGTAAGTACCAGGCAGCGAATTATTGTCTTGATTATTCAAGACAATAGTTCCTAACTAGGATTTTACTCAATATAGTAAGCATTATGGTTAATAATCCAGAATGTACAGACCTTGAGCAAATTACTGAATTTTTCTGTGCTTCAGTTTCCTCATTGCCTAACTGGATATTATGATAAGTTTATCACAGTATCTGTTACATAGTACTTGCTTAATAAATACTACCTACTCTAATTACCTAGTGTCCTCCTTTCTGTGTTTATGCATCACTCCTGGTACTTACGACTTCTGACTACAACTTTTCTGTCCCAGCCAATGTCCTTCCTAGTCCCCTGTGCCTTAGAAACTAATCTGTTACTGTTCCGTGGAGGCTGGCAGAAGACAGGAGAGCCCTGGGGTGGAGACAAAGGACTGGTGACCATGCACAAAAAGCAGTGTGAGCATCACGCAGGCCAGGGTTGTCCTGGGCCCCTAACTCCCCGACAGTCACTCCAAGGACACAGGTTGATGCTATACAGGCAGTAGGCTTGCAGTGCAGTCAAGGAACACTGAGGTTGAGGAATGCAAGCTTTTATAGCCAGCTGTGATAAGCCTGATCTCTCTCCAAAGGGGATCAGTACTTTATCCCCTGAGGACGCTCACCACAAATGCTACCCTGAGAGATGGCCTGGGTAAAGATCACATGGGGTTTTTGCTTACTTGATATGCCCAGTATGAATGTGCCAAACCTCAAGGCCCATGGCTAATTGCCCCTCTCAATAGCACTCTCCCCTACTCCTTCCCCCACCCCACCTCTGTGCTCTATCAACAGGTTGTTGCCTGACTCACAAGCTGAGTGCTCCTACTGATGAGGCAAGACTGCCTCAGAATGGGGCTAACATACTGATCACTGGCAACTCTTGTGCATGTGGAACACAAGAAAGGTTCGGAATTCTGGGCCAAAGCTGCTCACTGCCCTGCACCTTTGTGTGTGTTTGGAGGTGTGGACAGAACCAGTGCAATGCCCCCTTCAATCTACAGCACCCCAGAGGTGGCCACTGGTGTTCTTCTCCCCTGCTTCCCTCACAGCCATCACCCAGGATGCCCCCCGCCCCCAGCCCATGGTTCTCAGGCCAATCATGGAGGAAGGGGAGAGCACCTATCTCCTTTCTGAGCTTCCCAAAGGAATCAGGCAGAGGAACATCCTCCCTTGTAGTGATCACTGCCAAACTCAGTGCTCACCTGACAGGCATAAGCATGAGGAATTGACTGCCCTTCTTGCTTCCCCTCCCTTGGCCCCCCTCCTCCTCAGCTATGAGTGGTTGGTGGGATTATACCTGAGATTCCCACCCCACACCCCACCTTCCCCACATTCCCTCTGTCTCTTGTGCATAGCCCTCTCTGCCAAGGGAAGGGAGGGTGCTCCTGCCTTTGGCATGCCCCTCCAGCCTCTCCCACTGGCCTGGAAAGCTCCAGGTTTTTTATCAGATACTGGAGCACAGGGATGGGTTATTCTGTTTGTGGAGCCCCTCAGCCAAGGGGGAGGAGGTTTTCTTAGTTGAGGAAATCTCCCTGAAACTATGGTAAAAAGAAAAAGAGATAGTAGGGGAGAACAGATAAGAAAATTAATGACCAGGACTTCTAACAGCTATACAATAGGAATTCCATAAAGAAATAATCAAGAAGGAATAGATTCATACCAAAGCATATTGTTAGAAAATTTCAAAAGTTAGAGAAAAAAAATATTTTACAAGCTTCTGGATGGGACAGAAAAAAAAAACCAGATCTCACACGAAAGAATCAGAAATCAGAAAGGCTCTAGACATTTCAAATATACCAGTGAAAGCTGGAAGACAACAGAGAGATGCCTTCAACCTCTCAAGAAAATTATTTCTAACCTAAAATTCTATACCTAGCCAAACTGTCAATCAAGTGTGAAGGTATAATGAAGACATTTTCAGATACACAAGCACTCAACAATTTTACCTCCAGAAGCTTCTTGATAATGTGCTTCCTCAAAATGAAAAATAAGCTAAGAGAGGAAAATCATATATATTTACACATACGTGTGTATATATATACATATGTAAGTGTGTGTGTATATACATATGTAAGTGTGTGTGTGTGTGTGTGTGTGTGTGTGTGTGTGTATGGAAATGGAAGATACTACATAGGTAAGAGATGGAATTCCCAGGATGATAAGAAAAGGAGATCCAAGGAAGGTGTGTAGAGCAACCTGTCTAAGCCTGAGATTTCTGAATGTCTTGCAATGAAAGTAATATGGTTGTTGAGGATTTTGCAACTGAATAAAAATATTAAAAGTAGTAACTGTTAGCTCCATTGAAAATAAAGAATTATTTGGAAAAGTAAAATAATTATAGTTTACTACATAACAGCTATAAAGTTATTAATTACATAGTCATAATAATGAAAACAATGAATATACATCTAACCTAAATTCTCATATATAATCTTTAGATTGAGAGGATGGAAAATGGAAATGGGCATGTGTGGCAGAGGTTGGGAAAGGAAGGAAGGTAAATTATCATCCAGAATATTGGTTTTATAATGCCTATCACTGAAACATCAAGAAAGCATTTTATTTAGAGGCATTGAGGCAAATAGCTGCAAAATAACCAGCTAAAAGATGTGAAAAATAATGTTAAAAATGCATTGGGAACCACATTACTTTGAATAAACCAGGCATTGTCAAAACATACTTACTGTCTTCAGCAAAGAATTTTCACTGGGAAATGATCCACAGAAAAGAGAGGAACTGCAAAAAGAGTATGTATGCAATTGGAAGTAACAACATGGAAGTTCATCTAAAACAAAAAAAAATGATTCAAGGCTCAACTGCTTTTAAAGCTTTATAGGATAAAATAAATACTAATAATGAAAAATTAAAATTAAAAAAAAAAAAAACAGAAACAGAAGCAATGCCATGAACAAAGAAGAAAATGAAGCCAGAACAAACTTACTTGTGTAAGGACTTTGGGAGGCCAGACCTTTATGGTTTCACAGTCACACCTTCCAAGGATTGTTAGGTTGTGAGAACATCTGAGTCACGCACACTCACACACACACACACATACATACACACACACACAAGTATGACTACATACTTGTGTACAATGGACAGATTCATCAAATTCAAAAAGAAATCCCAGCCTGAGTCCCCTTGGACCCTGAACACCAATCAGAAGCGGGAAGCAGAGAGCATCTCAATAAAGTGGCTAAGACCTATCTGGAGGAGGAGTTCCCTGAGATGCTCAGAGGGATCACCTGGACTAAGTGGTCACAGCTTATGTTCTACTCACCAGCACTGAGCAAGAGAAGGGCCAAGGAACCTTGAGGAGAGGGGATATAAGAGGGTAGATGACCTAGTGGAAGAGAAACAGGAGGGTTTAGAGGAATGGTGTTTTTAGAACCCTACTTAATCCACTGAAACTACTCTCAGAAGCTCCAGGACAAGGACAAGTTCAGGACAAGAATGGGGACAGAGTGGGACATTTGTCAGCCCACTCTTGAGACTCTCTACAAAGGGACCTAAGTTTAATTTCTGTTCATGTTCTGAGCTCCCCAGGGAGAAAGTAGACTGGATAAAACACATGGTCCTTTACTGTCTCACATTAGTATTTTTTAATTACACTGTATTGGGTGGGGAGTATGTAGAAATGTTATCTTTGATAGTTAGTAATGGGAGAAAAAAAACTCAGAAGAAAATAAACTAGCCAGTGGTATTAAAAAAAAAAAAAAACTTTGAACCCTTTGAAAACACCACAGGAAAGAACATTTTCAGATCAATGAGGGAACCAAAAGTCCACAGGAACAGCCCAAGGCTAAGGCAGATTAGAATGTGAGATCTCACCCCTCTTATAAGAGGAGAGGCAGGGTGGACATGGACAAGAGGGAGGAAACCTCAAAAGACTGGAGTCCTGGCAGGCTATGGGAGAGAGGAGGAGAGGACACAGAGCCACTCACACACCCAGAGAAATTTCCTGGAAGTACTGAGGTTTCAAAGGAGGTGTGAAGGTCTAACACAACTTGCCAAAAAGAGGTAGAAAGAGTGTTGCTGAGCAAGAGCATGTGAGACAGCTGAGAGGGGAGGGTCACACAGTCCTGACAGGGATGCGACCTGAAATTGAGACCAGGCCATGGGGATCTACTGGGTACACCAGGGAGGATAAAGGGGATCCAGAGAACCAATGTGGGTCTTTTCAAGCCACCTCCTCCCCACCCAGCAAAGAACACGAACAGCTTCCTCTGCAGGTAGGACCAACTTCAAGTGCAATTTCAGGAAACCCCACCTCAGGAGGGCCTCCTTGCCACAAATTATCTCCATAACAATTGCTCAGTCACTTTAGGATAGCATGTTGCTCTGTATCTGGGAGACCCCTCTGCAAACCATCCATCAGGCCACAAAGTTGCATGGAAAGGCCCACATTTCCATGTAACTGGCTTCCTCTTTATTCTATGTGTTTTATTTATAATGCATTTAAAATTATCTTGAAAGGAAGAAAAATAAATATATTTTTTAATTAAGAAAAAATAAAATTTGTCTCAGCAAGTGAGTAGATGGCCTAAAAGGCTATGAACTGGTAATGTAGAGGGATGGGGTATGCAGACAATACAGGCTGTGAAGAAAAAGACACAATAGTGAAATGTGCCTGATCCATTGGAAGACATTGGATGTTCTTTGGATAGGGGTCCTCAGGAATCTGACTCCAACTCCCTTTTGAATATATCACCCCACCTGCCATATCCTCAGTTTTCTTCCTGAGCTCTCTTTCTTCCAAATTGGTCTCAATCACCCTCAGATAGGTTTGGTGTCGTTCCTTTTGATTGCTGCTCATTTATTCCTTGATCAATTTTTGTAAGTGTTTATTCATTGTCTTCTTTCTTCCAGGAACTGGACTAGGCACTAGGGACAGAGAGATGAACATTAATGCACATTATCACTATCTTTCTAAAATTTTGCCACCTGCTGCCAACAGAAATTCTGTCCCTGTCAACATCCTGCTTAATCACAACATCTCTCATGAAGCCTTTTTTGACACCATTCCACACTCAACTTCCTCCTCTGATGAAGCTCTTGTCGTCACCCACCATTAGTAGTAATTATGAAAGATGTGAAGGAATGTCTTGATCGCGCTGGGCTATTAGACAAAATATTTTAAGTTTTTGTGATTAAGCTATGAAAACTCATTTTTTGTTCTTAAGTGTATTTTTTATTGATTATGCTATTACAGTTCTCCCAATTTTTCCCCCTTTATCCCCCCTCCACCCTGCCCCTCCAACCTTCCACCATCCCCCTGCCTTAGTACATGTCCATGGGTTGTACGTGTAAGTTCTTTGAGTCCTCTGCTTCCTATACCATTTTATGTTGGGAACAACCCTGCCTGGTTTCAGGAGCTGTAACACCCTCCCCACCTCCCCCATCCCCACTAAGGCTGAGTGAGTGACCTTCGGACCATAAGCCACTAAGAACACAAAGCTTAAATCACTGGCAGGAGCACCACTTCTGCTCCTTTTTCCATAACTGGCCCCAATGCTTGATCAGTTAGCCAATGACGGGTAAGATTCCCCAAGGGGGGAATGACCTAAGACAGGCATGATCATGTGGAGGCCCCAGGGAAGGACTTGGTGGGTACAACAAAAGGGGGTGATGGACCCTTGCCCCTCAGCTTTGAAAAAGACTGAGTCCTCATTCTGCCTGTGAGAAGTCTCCTAATTTCTTGGCTATCTTGCCTCATCTGCCTGACTTAAGCCTGAAACAATGACAGAGGGTGATGCAGCCCTGTGCTGGAAAAGGTAGGTTCCTCGGGTGATTAGGCCTGAGAAAGAATGCATAAACTCCTGTGAAACCTGCTTTGCTAAGAATGCTCTTAATTAAATGATAAAGGCCCAAGCAGGAAATGAGTTTGTTTCCCAAAGTTTTGTAGCCTTTTAGCTGATGGACCCTGACTCAGAATGAGCCCTAGTAGTTCTTTGTATGCTATCTATTGTTTGATCCTTCCTTCCTGACAATAATTAATAAGCTATACCTGTATTCCTATGCAAATTAAACCCAATAAAGCCTGTCTAGGCAAGGGTGCACTCGCGCTCTCTCCTCTTGAGAGAGTGGCCAGGCTGCTCTGAGGCTCCCTCCCCTTGAGAGGGTAGCCATGCTGTTCCTTTTCCTCCTCCAGACTCAGTAGTCCATGTGAATGTCTCATTTCATCCATAATGACTCAGACACTGCAGGGAGGTGTCTGTATCTTTCCCCATCTATTTTATGCCTACTAATTATGCTTCTTCTTCCCTGTACATTTTCCTCCCTATTCCTCCATTCCCCCACCCCACTGAACTCCCTCTGTGTACTCTCCATTTCTCTGATTCTGTTCCTTTTCTGGCTGTTTGCTTAGTTTTTGTTTTCATTGTATTTCTTTTTAGGTTCATTTGTTGATAGTTATGAGTTTGTTGTCTTTTTACTGTGCATATTTTTTATCTTCTTCTTTTTGTTAGATAAGTCCCTTTAACATTTCATATGTTAAGGGCTTGGTGATGATGAACTCCTTTAACTTGACCTTATCTGGGAAGCACTTTATCTGCCCTTCCATTCTAAATGAAAGCTGTGCTGGATAGAGCAATCTGGGATGTAGGTCCTTGCCTTTCATGACTTCAAATACTTCTTTCCAGCCCCTTTTTGCCTGTAAGGTTTCTTTTGAGAAATCAGCTGATAGTCTTATCAAAACTCCTTTGTAGATAACTGTCTCCTTTTCTCTTGCTGCTCTTAGGATTTTCTCTTCGTCTTTAATCTTGGGTAACTTAATGATGTGCCTTGGTGTGTTCCTCTTTGGGTCCAACTTCTTTGGGACTCTTTGAGCTTCCTGGAGTTCCTGGAAGTCTATTTCCTTCACCAGATTGGGGATATTTTCCTGCATTATTTGTTCAAATAAGTTTTCAATTTCTCACTGTTGCTCTTCTTCTTCTGGCACCCCTATAATTTGGATATTGGAAAGTTTCAGGTTGCCCCAGAGAGTCCTCAGCCTCTCTTCATCTTTTTGGATTCTTGTTTCTTTGTTCTGATCCAGTTGGATGTTTATTTCTTTCTTTCGTTCCAAATTATTGCTTTGAATCCTGGTTTCCTTCTTGTCACTGTTGGTTCACTGAATATTTTGCTTGATTTCATTTTGGGTATCTTCCATTTGTTCTTTCATTTTTTGACCAAGCTCAATTAGTTCTGTGAGCATTTTGATTACCAGGGCTTTAAATTCTCCAACAGTTAGGTTGGCAATGTCCTCATTGGTTAGTTCTGAGGCTTTGCTCTGTTCTTTCATTTGGGCCATATTTCTTTGTCTAGGTGTACCTGGTAAGTTGTTAGGTATTCACCCAGCAAGGCAACCCTCTTTGCTGCACTGCCTGTGGGGGAGGGGCCAGAGAGGGAGCAATGCAGCTTGCCTGCTAGTCTCTAGAGCACTTTGCATCAGACTCTTGAGTCAGACTGGAAGTATCTCTCACCAAGGCAACCCCAGCCATAGCCCAGTCAGCTCTGAGTCTCGGTTTCCCCCTTTTTTTCTTCATTTTTATTTTATTTTAATTGTTGTTCAAGTACAGTTTTCTGTCTTTTACTCCCATCCCAGCCCACCTCCCCACCTCCCTCCTATTTCCACCCTCCCCCCCAGTTTTTATCCATGTGTCCTTTATACTAGTTCCTGCAAACCCTTCCCCTTTTCCCCTGAAATTCCCTCCCCTCACCCCTCCGGTCACTGTCAGCCTGTTCTCTATTTCAGTGTCTTTGCTTATATTTTGCTTGTTTGTTTGTTTTGTTGTTTAGGATCTTGTTAAGGGTGAGATCATATCGGTTTTCCCCCTAAGTCAGTCTCTCCCACGCAGCAGCTCCTTGGAACTCAGCAGTCAGCCCCACCCCTCAGCCGCCTCCCCGCAGTTTTTCTGAGTCGCCCACCAGGCGGGGTCCGCCTTACCTGTCTGGTTGTTCTGATTGATTTTTTCTTTAATTCCTTGGCTGTCAGAGTTCCATGCATTTTGATTTTTCTGGTGCTTCTGGTTGTTTATTGACTTTAGATTGGTTGTTATCCTCCTTTTGGTTGTGAGAGGAAGCGAAAGGTTTCTACCTATGCCTCCATCTTGGTTGGAACTCTGTTCTTAGGTTTAAATCATTAAACACTATTAAGTTTTTGTCAGTTTCATCCTTAAAACTAGAAAAGCCAAAAGATTCTTTTGGCACTATTATAGAAATCACCTGATTTTCAGACTGTGCTTTGAGTGAATACTTTCTGCTTTTGAGTTGATTTCTTCTTCTCTAAGCTTTCCAGCCCCATGGACCAGATCATCACAGACTCTGTCCTTGCATTTCTCAAGTCCTTCATACTGTCCTATGGTAGCAGCTGCTTGGCACCTAATATTTTGCCTTCCTGAGCATTTTATTCTAGTCTACCACTCAGTCACCTGTTTGACCCTCCACTGTTT
Organism: Tonatia bakeri; assembly: GCA_004024845.1. Lineage (NCBI taxonomy): Eukaryota > Metazoa > Chordata > Mammalia > Chiroptera > Phyllostomidae > Tonatia > Tonatia bakeri. Next base: position 20,811 of record PVIA01015395.1, read on the forward strand.
ATCAGGCCTGCAAGAACATGCCCAACGTAAGTTTTTAAACTGCCTTTATCCCCAGTCTGGCCCCATAACCAATCTTGGTTCCCCTCCCCCCATTTCCCTGAGTGACTGTTGCCTGAAAACATCCTGTCCTGATTTTGGTAGCAGGAATACCATGAGTTACTGAAACACATTCCTATTCTGACTTTAAGCAGAATTACCAGTTAGTTCTCAGAATCAATGGATAGACTCAGAATTAGGTGGGAGAAGCACAGACCAATCACACCGTGGAACTCATTCTGTAAACACAAGCTACTGCCAACAGGGCAACCAACACTGTGACATGGACCCATGATGAAGTCCCCACACCAGGTCATATCTCGACTCTCCAGTGGCAGACTGTGTGTGTAGACTTACTGAGAAAACCAACCAGCCTGGCCTGCCCTGTTTATCCTGTTTTGTCACAGTCAGGAAAGGAGCCCATCATGGCACCTCACCAGGGAAGGGATAAAAGCCCAGCCATTCCCAAAACTACACCTGGCACTCCTTCCAAGTAGTCAGCTCCGGAACATGGGAAGTCAAGAACCTTCCACCCAGATACAACAAGCATGATGTTGCCTTTCCTGCTGTCTCTACTGCTTGTTCTGAGTCCTGCAGTCCCCCAGGAAACCCAAGATGGTAAGTTGGGAAGCAAGGGCTGGATATGGAGGAGAACAGAGGGTAGGTAATGAACAAGATAGATAGGCTGGGAGAGGGACCCAGATGAAGCCAGGATTCCCAGTGTATGGTAAGAATTAGTGTTCCAGGCTGTCAGCTAACTCAGCTCACATGCTTCTAGAAGCAATTTAGAGACCTTCTGGACTCATATTAAGTAAGGCCTTAAATAATTAGAATTTAAAATTCTAAGTAGGCAAATAAACAAAACTAAGACGTAGACAAGTGAAGTGACCTGTCCTAGGTCACAGCCAGGACAGGGCAGAGGCCACACAGCTGGAACTTTCTGTTCCTCCCTCTTTCTGATAGCTGGACACACTTGTGTGACTCTCAGGAATAAATATGGCAACCCAAAGAGCACTTGTAAAAGCACATTAACATATTAACTGGAGGATGCTTCTAGAAACAAAGCCATTCCCTCACTCCACAGTTAGTCACTACAACAATGGACCTGGAAGGCCAGTGACTGGGACCGAAGTCAGATGGAGGTTGAGCAGAACTAGGGTCAATTTTAAGACAGAGTAGTGAGGCATTTTCTTCCTGGGCCTAAAAATTTCAGGATGATATAAGTGAAATGGTACAAGTTTAGAATGTATTACATTCACAAGCTGTCAGGATATATGTTTTATAACAATGGATCATATTTATATTATTCGTCACATCCTACACCAAAATGTAATTTAGTCAGTATTCTTCAGAGAAATGCAATGAATGATATATATGTGCACAGAATCTTTCAAGGTTGTGGCTCACAGCACTGTGGGGGCTGCAAGTCTGAAATCTGCAGGGCTGGTCAGCACACTGGGGACATGGAGAAGATATGGTGTTGCAGTCTTGGGTCCAAAGGCAGTCTGGAAGCAGAAGTCCTTCTTCTTCTGGACACTTCAGTCTCTTTTCTTGTGGTCTTTAACTGATTAAAGGAGGCTCACCCACAGTACAAACTGGAACCTGCTTCATCTATATCTACTAAGTGAAATCATAATCATATTCAGAAACTAAGAGAGTAACTTCAGTAGTAGAACTGGAAATCTGCTGTATGACCTCTAACATTAGTACCACCTATGAGAGTTCTATCAGGAAACCATTTTGAAATTAATTATGAAAATGCTCCAACCATCTACCACTCCCTTACTCACACAAAATTGTAGGGACTCTTCTAAAAGAAAGAGAGAGAGAGAGAGGCAGGGGCAGCCCTGGCATATCTGAACTCCATCTTGTTCTTACTTTATGATGATCCAATCCAGGTCATTTCCTGACATTTCTAGTCAATTCTCCTTTCCACACTTTCTAACTGTATATCTTTGTCAGGTTCAACTAGGTAATGTTCCAGTGACAAGGACAGTTTTTTGTGGCTTCACTCAGAAAATGTTTATTTCTTGCTCATGTAAAGATGAATACAGATCAGTCAACTTCGTGTGCTCCCAGGGATGACTCA
>PVIA01015396.1:0-22935 GCA_004024845.1 Tonatia bakeri
GGGCTTGAATGGGAGTAAGGGGGAGAAAACTGTACTTGAACATTCATTTAAATAAAAAAAAAGCAGAATCAGAAATGTGCAGGCTCTTTACTGAGTTTCCACTTGCATCACAACTGCCATCATCCTATTGGTCAAAGTGAGTCATGTGATTCCACCTCTCGAGGAGAGAAATTGCAAAGTCACATGACAAATGACATGGATGGAGGAGCAGATAAAGAACTGGCGCCATCAATACAATCAATCTGCCAGGTGTTGGTGGTGTCTTAACCCAAGAAATAAAGATTTATCAATATAAAAAAAAAGAACAAAAAACAAAAAAAAAGAAATTCAGTGGGTCAAGGAAATAGTGAATCACACTGGAGAAATATAGGTAAATATGGTCACAGTTAAACAGTTGTTCAGATCGGCTAGTTTTAACTTCTTATTAATCTGAATTTAACCTTGTTCTCAAATCTCATCAGTAGAGCCAATAAGCATGACTCAATTATTAATATGTCACACATTGCTTCCAGAAAACCCATGCCAGAACTGCACAAGTTTGGAAAAACAACTTGCCAAAAAATTTAATATGGCTTTTGCACTAATCTTTCTCAGTCCTGTGCATCTTCAATGTCACTTAAAAAAAAATTCCGTCCTATTTCTTAGGAAATATTATTACTCCATAAGCTACTATATTTCATATTAGGAACTATACCTGGTTCATAGTTTAAGTACTTAGCAACATACAAAAAGTAGAACAGAAAACAAATAAGAATTTGAGCAGTCAAGTTTCTCCAGCAGATACTTTAGAAAACAATGCTTGAAATTATGTAACTCAAGATGTAGTTAATATGCAAAGCATAAGGGAAACTGTTATGAATTGCGGAAGTTTGACAAGCATGCAGGTCATATCTGGTATATTTAAATTACTGTTAGCAACTGTAGTACTAATTTTGCTATACTTTGTATATTTAAGACTAAGTTTGGGTGCATTATATAAAAAGCCAAGTTTTGCCAGTGCTTTCCGACATTATATTTCTTATGCTTAAAGAATACATTGGTTTGTAATTTTGCAAAAGAACATTTAGCTAGGTTTATAAAAGTTTAACAAATAACTCACAATTTTTTGGTCAATATTTACTTAGGCTGGATCACATCTCTAAGGCAGGTATTGGAGTAAAATGCCAATATTATCAAGAAATTTTGCTTTAACTAGAATTATTCGACAGAGAAATCAATCACGAAGAAATGCTCCCTGCTAAGTATCACACTTAATAAGACCATCTGACCACTTAGGATGAGGTCCTTATCATGATCACTGATTTGGGTAATTACTTGTTCTGTAGATCCTAATGGGGCTCTGACTGAGATGGCATCAACTCAGTTTTCCTGAAAGATATGTTTGTAGAGACTGAATACCCTGTATCACAAAAAAAAATCTACTTTGGTTCCCCCTTTGTACGCACACGTGCACACCCACAAACTCAAAACAAATTGGTATTTTGAATGCTTAAAATCAAACACCAGTATTCTGAAAATGTATTTTCCAAGAAATGCCTATTATTGTCAAAGGGAATTCTGCTTCCTGAGGCATATGCAAATATGAGAATATTCTGTGTGTTTATACACTCTACCACAACCTATTTGAAAACATAGAGACTTTTTTATGGAACATGAACACATTAACTAGTCAAATACACATTAAAATTTGTCAACAATACTAAACTACAGTCCAACAAAAATTTTCCCTGCAGGCATACATCTCTCTTATTCTTATGGTTTTATGGAATACATCCAAAGATAGCAAAAGTGATTCATTCTTTCCTAACATACTTACATACTTTGATTTAAAGCAAATACTCTGCCAAGTATGAAATCAGAAATATTTTTAAATAATGTTAATTTTGTATTCTGAGTTTTAAAGATAATTAAAATTTTTAGGGGCTCCTGAAATAAAGAGAACATTAGTATGCAAGAGTTCTTTTCAATGCCGTGAATCAAACTGAGATGATCACAGTGAGTCAGAGAGAGAATCTGCCGTAGGAGAACTTTCTATTTTGAAGGGATATTATTATTTCATTTTTGAAAACAATTTAAATCAGTCTTCAAGCAGAGGTTGATTTTTAATTTCATAATAATAATTTGGCACATAATTATTTAAAATAAAATTCAGAATTTATTCAGTATTTTTTGACGTTTCCAATTACATGTAGTCCTGTTGTTTCATCAATATAAAAATCAAATAGTTTTCCCTCTCAGTAACTGAAGAAGTTAGCTAAGTCTGTAGAGAGAGGAAAAGTAAAACTTCACCGGAAGAATAAACAACAAAGTGAACCAAGTTAACTAACTACCAGGGTTTGGGTTTCGTACTGCTTCGCCGTGTTGCTGCTTCCAGGCCACACTCTCAAGCCCCAGTTACAGTTTCCCATGTACACAAGGCCCTTTCTCAGTGGGCTCTGAGCTGCCAAGATGCTATTTATCTACATTTTAAAATAAAATTGAAGAGTTTAGTTGTTGTTTTTTTTTTCCATTAAGGGTGATTCTGATTAAATGAAGAGCTTTCTTCAAAGAATAGAAAAAAATTATATTCCTCTGCTCTATACCCTGGCTTAGAGCCAGGCCTGGTAATCTAGCAAAGAATGTCAACCTCCTAAAATTAACATTGTAGACTTTCCTTTAGTTTCAAGAGGAAAGAAAGAATTTCTGGGCTCTTTGTAGTCGTAGACCACTAACATATACCTCTCCACATCTGAAATAACTATTGTAGAAAGAAGAATGTCACTTTAATGATTTGTTTATCAGAATTTCTTTTACTTAAAACAATTCCACTCATTTGTAATTCCTTTATCTCTCCAACTACGGGCACCAACATGGGCTCTGGTAGCATATTGATCAGAATATTCCCAAGCACGGCTTTCTATTGAGGAAATGACCAATTATGGGTGCATATACGCCTGATGGGGACCTCTTCCGTGCAGTTTGTACAGACTAAATATTCCTGACCTCTTGCTCTTGTGCTCAAGTGTTCTGCTCCCTCCTTACCCTATGGGGCAAACTAAACCGTGATGAAGTGTAAATATGTAGCTACAGAAGTAGAAAGAGGCAAACGGATGGGGACTTGTTAGTCCTCAAACATGTGTCATGAATCTCTGATTGGTAACACAAGTCAGGAATCCGGGTCCAGTTTACACAAGGTATCCTTGTTCTCAGATTATTAAGGCTAAGGAACATTTGTTAACATTTGAAACTTTTAGGGTAAATTAAAGAATATTATAAATGCCTGGGTATGACCAAAACCTCCACAATTTAACAAAGCATGGTGTTGATGGAGCACCGATTCTAAGATCTCTGTCTAATCCAGGCCCAGTGCTGACAAACTGAGTGACCTGGGCAGGTCCTTTAACCATTCTGAGCTTTAAGTATAAGTTAAGGTGATTGAAGGTGATCCCAATGGTTCCCCCAAACCCTGAACAGCTGACATGTGATTGGTCCTGCATACATGCTCATTGAATAAAAATGCCTACCACTGCCAGAGACTGCAGGGTACAGCCTACCCAGACTGCTCTGATACCAAATGGAGAGAGTGAAGAACCAACAGAGAACTTCAGAGAAGGTGTCATAGGCTACAGACAGGGGGCAGAAGTAATAAAATTTCTGAAGCAGAAACCAGAGCAACCCTAGCAGAGATTATTATATACAGGCTGTACTAAGAACATTCGACCAAAATTTGAAGGTGTATCTTGGTTTCCTGCAGAGATTAAACAGGAAGTGGAGCACCACCCAATGGAGAAGCTTTGGTATAAGGTCAGAGTGGGAATAGGGTAGGTTAGTGAGAAAAATCAGTGCTGTCAGACAGAGAAAAGCAAGAATGAGGGGGGAAATGTAATTTCCCCTGTTCAAGTAATAGAAAACCTAGCATTTAATAAATCTCAGCTGAATGCAGCTTGTCCTAACAAACAATAATATGACCAGTTTTATTGGTTACATGAAATAACATGCATGTGCCAAAGGAAAGAACTAAACTCAGAAGCATATGAGGAAAGAGGAGTGAGTCTCAGTCTGATGTGGAGAAAGCACTTCAGGTTTCCTGTTGGATTTGGTAGCCACCAAACACGCTGAGGGGCTGAATCCAATTTCATCAAATACTTCAAACTTCATTCTCTGTTGATGTACAGCAAGGATATATAGGTGGGAAATTAGAGGTTCATCCCATTTCCTAAGGTGGAGAATCAAAAATTGGCTTTTGATTATAAACAAAATAGTCTTTTTTTAAAATAGAAAATTATGCAATTGTGTCAGATCTTTACTGTACTTGTTCAAGTTACTTAACCACTCTATGCCTCAGTTTTCTCATGTATAAAATGGGAAAATGGAACCAACCTCAAAGAGTTGTTGGATAGATCAAGTAAATCAGCATATTTAAAGCAATTAGACTGGGACTTCTGGCCAAGATGGAGGTGTAGGTGGACGCACTGTGCCTCCTCACACAACCAAAACTAAGGACAACAAAAATTGAGAATAAAAAAAAACAACCAGAACAGAGAGAAATAAACTGAAGTCTGACAACTATTCATCTAGACTGCTCAGAAGCCTACAGAGAGGGGTCGAGGGGTCCTAGCAGGAAAAAGTGGTGGCTGGCAGACGCGGGCACGCAGGGCACAGGCGGCAGTTGGTGAACCCCAGAAGCGCAGGGGCAGCTGACAGACCCGGTGGCAGACCCTGGGGGCATGAAGCAACAAGCAGACCCAGTGAGGTGTGCAAGGCAGCTGGCTGTCTGCAACCACACATTCGTGCGCAGACAAACTAAGCGAAAACAGGCAGTGACACAGACCGTGCAATCCAGGGACCCAGCGCCGGGAAACAAAGCCTAAAAGCACCAACTGAAAACACCTGTGGGGGTTGAGGCCGGGAGATTCTCTCAGCCTCACAGGAGGCTCCTCGGGGAAACCCACAGAGTCCGAGAAAGTACACAAGCCCACCTGCCGGGAGCCAGCACCAGAAGGGCCCAATCTGCCTTTGGGAAGCGGCAGAGGGGACTGAAGTCCTAGAGAGAGCACAGCAGGCACCATTGTTCTCTCTCGGACCCCGCCCCCACCTACAACGTCAAAACCCAGCGACTGAGGTGCCCCGCCCTGGTGAACACCTAAGGCTCCTCCCCTAATATGTAACGGGTGAGACCAGACCAAAGGGTGGGGGAAGATGGCTCAAACAGAATTAAGAGCCCCTCGTCCAGTACTTCTAAGCAAGCAAGAGATAACCAACCTATCAGATGCATAGTTCAAAGCACTGGTGATCAGGATGCTCACAGAATCGGTTGACTTTGGTCATAAATTAGATGAACAAATGCAGGCTACGATAAGAGAAATGAAGGAAAATGCACAGGGAACCAATAGTGATGGAATGAAAGCTGGGTTTCAAATCAATGGAAGGGACCAGAAGGAAGAAAGGAACAACCAAATAGAAAAGAATGAAGAAACAAGAATTCAAAAAAATGAGGAGAGTCTTAGGAACCTCCAGGACATCTTTAAATGTTCCAACATCTGAATTATAGGGGTACCAGAAGGGGAAGAGGAAGAGCAACAAGTGGAAAAGTTATTTGAACAAATAATAAAGGAGAACTTCCCCGATCTGGCAAGGGAAATAGACTTCCAGGAAGTTCAGGAAGCTCAGTGAGTCCCAAAGAGGTTGGACCCAAGGAGAAACACGCCAAGGTACATCATACTTACATTACCCAAGATTAAAGATAAGGAGAGAGTCTTAAAAGCAACAAGAGAAAAGGAGACAGTTGCCTACAAAGAAGTTCCCATCAGACTGTCAGCTGATTTCTCAAAAGAGACCTTGCAGGCAAGAAGGGGCTGCAAAGAAGTATTCCAAGTCATAAAAGGCAAGGACCTATATTGAAGATTGCTCTATCCAACTAAGCTTTCATTTAGAATGGAAGGGCAGATAAAGTGCCTCTCAGATAAGGCCAAGTTAAAGGAGTTCATCATCACCAAGCCCTTATTAAATTAAATGTTAAAGGGACTTATCTAAGAAAAAGAAGATAAAAAACATGTATAGTAAAATGATAGCAAGCTCACAGTTAATAACAACCACACCTACAACAAAACCAAAAGCAAACTAAGCAAACAACTAGAACAGGAACAGAACCATAGAAATGGAGATCACATGGAGGATTAGCAACAGGGGAGTGGGAGGAGGAGAGAGGAGGACAAGATACAGAGAATAAGTAGCATAGACAATAGGTAGAAAATAGACAGGGAGAGGGCAAGAATAGTATGGGAAATGTAGAAGCTAAAGAACTTATGACACATGAACATGAACTAAGAGGGGGAATGTGGGTGGGAGGGGTTGAGCAAGGTGGAGGGCAGTGAAGGGGGAAAATGGGACAACTGTAATAGCATAATCAGTAAAATATATTAAAAAATAAAATAAAATAAATAAAGCAATTAGAATTGTTCCCAACAGATAATGTCATATAAATAACTATTTTATTATTGTTGTTGTGGTTGTCACAACACATCTACAGAACCAGATAGCTTTCTATGGTGCAAACATTTAGCCTTCCTGATTCTCAAAAATAATAATAAATTAAATAAAATGGGAAATAAAATCAACTCAAGTCCAGAGAGCCAAATTTATCTGTTTTGACTAATTTTAAAGAGTAGTCAGTCAGGCAAAGTCCAAACCACTTCAAGAATTGGTACTGAAAGATATACACATTTCTTTCAGTCATTTACACCAAGCTACCAAAATGCAAAATGTATCTTATTTAACACGGTGGAATATTTGATTGTGATGTTTCATGCCAATAGGCAATCACTGCCACTGCTTGAGAGAGAGAGAGAAAGAGGGAGAGAGAGAGAGCCAGCTTGAATCGCCAGGGGAGGTAAGTGCTCTGAGGTAAGGAAAGAGGTCTTTCCTAGGGAATCAGAATTCAACTTTATATAACATGGTTTGCCTGAACAAAAAAAAAATGTTATTCTCCTTAAATTTACATTTTCTGCCCAAATATGTTTCTAAGCTTTTTGGAATTTTTCTTTGGAGTTAAACCTGTTTCCCAATAATTTTTGAACTGCTACAGCTCTAACTAACATTGATATGATGAAGAGAAAAATAAGCAGCAATTAAAATTAGAGCAGAATATTTTAACCCTGGCATTTTGACACTGAGGACACTTAACACAAAATACAATTTGACCCAAAGTAAAATTAGATTGGCTACAAATTATTATGGCAAAATAAATCTAACAATGATAAAGGTATGCTGATAAATATATATATATATGAAGTGGTTTTTTTCTTTTTGCAATAAGAAAAAACAGACTGAAAAACACATATTGTTAGTAACCCTAAAAACTGCAAAAAAATAACCTTAGAAGAAATTAAGCTTTTAGAGAAATCATTTGTAGACAATAGAGTTGACAATAGCTAAAGATTCTCATATTAGTAATTTATTGACCAAACATTGGTAAAAGAATGATATTGTCCAGCAAAATTTGATATGGAAACACGGGGGTGGGCAAAAATAATGACCACCAAAATATTCAATGAAATTAATGAATCTTTATATAGACAAAACATAATCAATGAATCAAATCTTTATTTTAAAACTGACACAGAAAATGTTGTATTCTGAGTAAAATAAATTTAGTAGAATAGAAAGGGCAAAACTATCAACAGTTTAACACTACTATAAAAAAAATCAAGTTAATAGAATTTATTATCCCCTTCCCCCCAAAACACTATATTGACTCAAATTTGTTGTTGTTGGTATAAGTCTGATTTATATGTTGGTATTTAGAAAGCATCAAAATACGCTCAGGTTTAAATTGGGTCAAAATAAAAGAATCACAATGTGGGAGTCAAAAGACTGAGGTCAACACAGCCAATATCCAAAATAGCACACTGACCATTAGGCCAACCTAATATTTGCTCTTGTGATGTACTGAATAAACTAAAATTGACTAAATTAGTACATTAAATAAAGTGAGATGATAGGAAGAAAAGTATGATTAAATCATCAGTATCTGTGTTTTGAAAGTTTAAATAGCAGTTTGTTTTCTGCTTAGTGCACTGCTTGATTTTGGGAATAGAAGTTGTTTTAAAGAGATTCCTCTGTGGAGCATGACTTATGTTAAAGAAAGCTTAACTGTGTTTAGAGCAATAGCTAAAGCATAAAAGCAAGTTAAGAGTCCATTCTGAAGAAGAACAGTGGCTTGAATCAAGTGATGCAGTGCAGATGAAGAGACTAGAGCCCTTCTCACAGATGAGAGATAGGGAGACAAAAGCAGATTTGGTGGCATACAAATTGAGTAAAGAAGTCTGAAGCTCAATTTGATAGAGTGATCAGGGTCAGAGATACACAGTTAGGAGTTAACAGCATGTTTATGCTCTTTGAAAGTATGGGACCAGATGAAATTACCTAGGAGGGTGCAGAAAGAGAAACTGCATCCTGGGGGCCTTCAGACTCTATCTGTTAAAGACTGGGCAGAAGAGGAGGCGAGAGGAGGCAAGAAGAAGCGAGAGACATCACAGAGACAGAAAGCAGACAAGGAGAGTCTGGTATCATGAAGGCAGCAGAAGAAAGTATTTCTAAAAGGAAAGGAGGCACATGTGCTCAGAGCTGCTGAAGGAGAACAAGGTGAGAAAAAGAATCATTCTCCAGTGGGGGAGCAGGATGTAAGTTTTTGGAAACTTGGACCAAAGGTTTTTCATAAAGTAGTGCAGCTACAATTCCAGTTGGTGTGGGGAAAGGGAGAAGAGCAGGGAAGAAACTGGAGTCGTTGCCTATAGACAACTCTTTTGATGAGTTTTATGTGAAAGTAAGCAAAAAAATAGGGTGGTTGTTGGAAAATGATGAGGAGATCAATGAAGGCTTTTAAACAATTCAGAGACTGAGATTAAGGTATGTTTACACGTAGATGGGAATGGTGCAAGAGGGGAGGGGGGTGATTTCATAGCAAGGTCCTTGAGGAGGTACCAGCCTCAGAGAGGACAAGGATTCCCCTTCCCTCTAGGAGCAGAGAAGATGGAGCATATGGGATCCAGCCGCCAGCTTTCCTGGGTCTCAGCTTTTTTGGAACAAGAGGCTGTTGAGGAATGCTTTTAATGAACTAACCTCAACAATACTCCCCTTCTCCCAAGCTCACCCACATTGTTAACAGTTAAGTGTTCTTTAACATAGGACTTTTAAAAAGAAGTATGAATGTTGAGTGATTGGACCAAAGACAAAAATGGCACCAAATCCACTGGCAACACCTTTGGCCCATTCACCCCTAACTCCTGAGCATAACACTCTTAGGATCTGGGAGTGTTTCCACCAGTGTAAATGCATTTTCAGGGGAGGCAAAACCAATAGTTCTTCCTGGGCCATGGTTCTGCTGTGAATTTTGCTGTATATACCTTCTCTTTGAGAATGGAAGTTGCACAGGGTCTTAAGGCAAGTGTGACAATGTTGGACTTTTTTTTCTTTTTTTTTTAAGATTTTATTTATTTACTTTTTTAGAGAGGGAAGGGAGAGAGAGAGAGAGAGAAACATCAATGTGCGGTTGCTGGGAACCATGGCCTGCAGCCCAGGCATGTGCCCCAACTGGGAATCGAACCTGCGATGCTTTGGTTCGCAGCCCGCGCTCAATCCACTGAGCTACACCAGCCAGGGTGACTTTTTCTCTTTGTGTGGCTCCTGTCCTAATTGCTTTATCCTACCTAAGTAGACAAGGTTTATGAATGAAAATATAATTGATCATACTGAGTAGTAAAACATGATTTTGAGTCATGGTACATTTTGAGTTAGAATAACACTACCTGACTTCTGATAGCCCATAAAGGTTTGGCTTCTACTTTTTTCTCAAGATAGGAGAAAAAGACCTGCTGATAACATTTTTTATTCCTAATGTTAGAAAATCACATATAGAAATTTACAAAACAACACCTACCTTGTTACTTTATAGGGTCATATGTTATCAAATAAAACCTGTGTGAAAGAACTTTGAAAACTACAAAATGCTGTATCGTGTAAGAAATCATAGAATCTACATACATAGAATTAACACAAGAGTCAACAAAAGAGTTTTGAGAACAGAGGCAGGAAAGTGCATACATAATTTTATTTGAGGATTTGGGATCCAAATAATATAGCAAGTCACAGCAGAAAAATGCTTATTTGTATATCCCGGGAACAATGAAAGTGCATAAAGGAAAAGCAATTTTTTTTATTTCTCTTCCATTTTCTTATTTTTTTTACAGCCTTATTGAGGTGTAACTGATATAGAAAAACTGTATATATGTAATGTATATATGATGTGATCAATTTGGGAATAAGCATACACCCATGGTACCATCAGCACAATCATGGTAATAGACAGATCCATCACCTCCAAAAATCTCCTTGTGTCCTTCCGTGTTGGGGCTTTTCCAAAATTTCTAATTGAGGGTAAAATTACTATATAGCATTATATAACTTTGAGGTTTACAACCTTGTGTCTCTGTATACACTGCAAAGTGATTACTCCTAAAAGTCTTAGTTACTATGCTTTAGCATATAATTGACCTCTTCACTTATTCTGCCCACCCCCAAACACCCACCTCTGACTAATACAAACCTTCTCTGTATCTATGAGTTTGGTTTTGGTTTCTGTTTTTAGATTCCACATATATGTGAGGTCATACAATTATTTGTCTTTCTCTGCCTGACTTATTTCATTTAACATACTGCCCTGGAGGTCCACCCATGTTGTTGCAAATGGCAAGATTTAATTATTTTTTATTGGCTGAATAATATATGATATGTAACATAATATATCTATGGTGTATTGTATATAACATATAATATAATTATAATATATTTTATAATTATAATATAGTGCAATAAGTGTTTATGATATATAACATAATATATCACATATTGTGCACATATGTGTCATATATATCATACATATATCATATTATATATATATATATCACAATTTATTTATCTATTTATCCAATGATAGACACTTAGGTTGTGTCCATAACCTGACTATTGTAAATAATGCTGCAATGAACGTGGAGATGCAGATATCTTTTCAACATAATGTTTTCATATTCTTCAGGTAAATACACAGAAGTGGAATAGCTGGATCACATGATTATTCTATTTTTAATTTTTTGAGAAATCTCCATACTGTTTCCACAGCAGCTACACCAATTTACATTTCCATCAACAGGGTATGAAGATTCTCTTTTCTCCACATCTTCTCCATCACTTTTTTCTTGTCTTTTTGATAATAGCCATTCTGACATGCATGAGATGACACCTAACTGTAGTTTTGATTTGCATTTTTCTAATAATTAGTGATGTTAAGCATCTTTTTACGTACCTGTTGGCCATCCATATGTCTTCCTTGAAAAAAATGTTCAGATCTTCTGCCCATTTTTTAATTGAGTTGTTTGTTTTTGAGTTATATGGGTTTTTTACATATTTTGGATATTAACCCCTTGTTGGATGTATGATTTACAAAAAACATTTTCCCATTCAGTAACTTGCCTTTTCATTTTGATTATTATTTTCTTTACTGTGCAGAAGCTTTTTAGTTGGATGTAGACTCATTTGGTTATTTTTGCTTTGTTTTCCTTGCCTTTTGCATCAAATCCACAAAACACTGTTAAAACCAATGTTAAGGAGATTATCACCTGTGTTTTGTTTTAGGAATTTTATGTTTTCAGGCCTTACATTCAAGTCTTCAATCCATTCTGGTGGTTGGGTTTGTTTGTTTGTCAGTATAAAGTGTAAGAGTGGCTTATCCTTTTGCATGTGGCTGTTCAGTTTTCCCAACACTACTATTGAAGACATTGTTCTTTCCCCATTGTATGTTCTCGACTCCTTTGTCATAAATTCATTGTCCACATATGTGTAGATTTATTTCTTGTTCTCAATTATATTCAATTGATCTATAACTCTGTTTCCATATTAATATGATACTGTTTTTGATTATTAAAGCTTTGTGGTATAGTTTGAAATCAGGGAGATGCTAACATCTCCAGGTTTGTTCTTTTTCAACATTGCTTTGGTTACTTGAGTTTTTATGGTTCCATACAAATTTTAGAATTTTTTGTTTTAATTCTGTAAATAAAGTGACATTGGAATTTTGATATGGATCACATTGAATCTATATATTGCCTGACTAGTATGGACATCAAAACAATATTAATCCCTTCAATCCATGAGCACAGAGTATCTTTACATTTATTTGTGTCTTGACTTTCTTTTTTCAGTGTCTTATAATTTTCAGTGTACAGGTCTTTTACCTCCTTGGTTAAATTTATTCTTAGGTATTTTTTGATGCAATTGTCAATGAAGTCATTTCCTTGATTTCTCTTTCTGATATTATTATGTGTGCATAGAAATACCACAGATTCTCTGTATTGAATTTATATCCTGCAATTTACAGAATTTGCTTGTTAGTTCTAACAGCTTTTGCTGGAGTCTTTAGGGCGTTCTGTATATAGTATCATGCCATCTGCATCATCTGCAAGTAGTGACAGTTTTATTTCTTCCTTTCTGATTTAGATGCATATTATTATTATTATGATTAGTCAGGAAGAATAATTATTAAAGTCAGCACTGCTCAAACTTTCATTTGCACATGAATTACTTGAGGATTTTGAGCAAATGCAGATTCTGATTCAGTAAATCTGGGCCAGGGCCTGAGATTCTGCATTTCTAACAGGCCCCTGATGATGTCCATACTGGTGGTCCACAGATCACACTTTGAGTGCAAGACTCAACTATAAGGAACTAACTGAGGAGCACACCAGGTGTTACAAAAAGAAGGAGACCGGATAGAATATTCATTGTCATGAAACAATCAAGAAGCCTGACAGTGGAGAACTTTATCAGAAAGAAAAAAATTGAATAAGACACAAGTCAAGGTCATATGCTGAGATGAAAGGATAGGAACAAAACAAGATGTTTGGGGTGAACTAGGGTAATGAAGTATCGATAGCTATATGGTATTCCTCCTGGGGGATTCTTTTATAACTTTAAAGAGAAGGAAAAATAAGCCACTTGAAAGTAGGTGGGAAAAATCAGCCACTTGAAAGAAGAACCCAAAAAGACTTCATCAACAATTAGTCTTTTTATTTATATATTTTATTTTAATTGTTGTTCAAGTACAGTTTTTCGTCTTTTACTCCCATCCCAGCCCACCCACCCATCCCTTCCCACCTCTTTCCATCTCCACCACCCCCCCCTAGTTTTTGTCCATGTGTCCTTTATATTTGTTTCTGTAAACCCTTCCTTTTCCCCTGAAATTCCTTCCCCTCTCCCCTCTGGTCACTGTTAGCCTGTTCTCTATTTCAGTGTCTTTGGCTATATTTTGCTTGTTTGTTTGTTTTGTTGTTTAAGTTCCTGTTAAAGGTGAGATCTTATGGTATTTGTCTTTCAATGCCCGGCTTGTTTCACTTAGCATCATGCTTTCCAGTTCCATCCATGCTGTCACAAGGGGTGGGAGCTCCTTCTTTCTTTCTGCTGCATAGAATTCCATTGTGTAAATGTACCATAGTTTTTTGATTCATTCATTTACTGATGGGCACCTAGGTTGCTTCCAGCACTTAGCTATTGTAAATTGTGTTGCTATGAACATTGGGGTGCATAGGTTCTTTTGAATTGGTGTTTCAGGGTTCTTAGGATATAATCCCAGCAGTGGAATTGTTGGGTCAAACTCAAGCACCAACTTAAACCATACACAAAAATAAATTCAAGGTGGATAAAAGACTTAAATATAAACTGTGACACCATTAAAATCCTAGAGGAGAACATAGGCAGGAAAATCTCAGATATTTCACGGAGCAACATTTTTACTGATATGTCCCCTAGAGCAAGGGACATAAAAGAAAGAATAAACAAATGGAATCTCATCAAAATAAAAAGTTTCCTCATGGCTAAAGAAAATAGTATTAAAATAAAAAGAGAACAAATTGTATGGGAAAACATATTTGCCAATGATACCTCAGACAAGGGTTTAATCTCCAAAATATATAAAGAACTTACACGACTCCGCTCTAAGAAGCAATTAGTCGTTACTACCCAAACATTTAGGTGTTCCTATACTTTGAAAGGTCAGTATTTCTTAATAGACTGTAGGAAGGTTTTATGGACTACATTAGCACTTAATACTCAGACTATGATATACCATATTTATTGTTCTTTAAGTAAGAGTCTGGTGGTTCTTCTAGGAAAAATCACAAGGCAAACATCTTCATTTGTAGAGGTTGTTGACTCTCGAGTTCTATACCCATCTCTCCCCTTCCTAAAAATCCTCACCCTTACATTTGAACATGGAATAATAGAAAATCAACTGGACTGGCTGAACTGATGGTTAATATCCAAAGTTGCTGATACTGAGCATTTACTCTTAAGAAGCTAAAAAATTGCATGAAGGTGCTGGAAGTAAGAGGTTTTGGTGTGGGATTTATTTATTGGCTGAAATAAAGTTATTCACTCTTCCATTTTTACCCACACCCTGCACAATGCAGAAAATATGCGCAGTCATGAAAAATTCAGCACCAAAAAAATGAAGCACTTTGCTTACTTTTGTGTTGTGTTATTGACTAGGCCTCATAAAACCCCTTAATTATGAAAAACTTCATATGCATTAAATATCTTTAATTACATGCAGAATAGCCAATGTAGATCAGAGAAAAGAGATGTAATTTGAATTCAGCAGCCACACTTTAACTACATTATGTGTAGCCTTTTGTTTTAACAGAAGCTCCCACGTGATAGTTATTAAAATAGCCTGTTCAATTGGGAAGACATTATTTATGGTTATTTTGGGTGGGGGAAGGTGGCAAGCTCCATAGTGATAGCACCATAAAGACTTAGGTTCAAGTAATCCCTACACATGTGAAACAAAAATATTAATACTTCCTCTGAACATGCTTTATCAGACTCATCAACCCATTAATGAAAACTGTTGAAAAGAATTCCAAACATAGGCCTGATGGGCAGAAATTATACCGCTAGGCATCAGCGCTTCTCATCAATCTACCAATGGTAAATCACTGAGTCAGAGTTGGAGTAAAAGTTCTAGGGAAAGTGAACATTTGTAAACCGTGTTCCCTAGGGAAAAATAATAATGATAATTAAAATAGCAATTTAAACACTTACTATGTATTAGGTGCCATGTTTTGGTTGCATTATCTCATTTAATACTCACAAAAGCCCTTGCCATAGTCACCATAATCAATTCTCTTCTGAAAATGAACTGAGGTTCATTTGAGGTTCAGCTGAGGTTTCCAGAGGCAATGTAAACCCTAGGGTCTAATCTTTGCTTGCAGTCACCCTGCTAGTAAATGGGGAATCAGGCTTCAAACTTAGGTCTGTGTGGCTCTAGACTTGACTCATAACCAGTACAATTACTGGCCTCTAGAACTATCAATTTCATGACAAAAATAAAGATTATTTATAACGTTTTTAGGACATCCCTCTCCCCTTTAAAAAGGCAGTGCTGGATCACCATCAATGGGATGCTAAACACTATATGACTTCCCAGCTTTTATTGGGGACAGATAGGTTATAGGCTAACCATTTGGAAAAACAGCTAACGCGTCCAAAATGTCATAAGATCAACCATCTCTCACTGTTTTATTAGACTACAGGCATGTATGTGCAAGGCTTGCTGTCTGAAAGATACAATAAAATGTAAAGATCCAGTTCTAACTGCTTCATTCTTGTTCCCAGGCTCTAAGTGACTAGACTCACCTTTAATATCCAAAAGTACTAAAAAACAACAAAATTTGATGTTTGTAGTCATATTAAAAAAACCACATCGCAGTGCTTTTTATAAAAAGCTCTACAGTGTGCCATTCTTATGAAATGCTAGCTTATACAAAAGAGTGGGTCATCCCATCACAAGCCCCCTACTCTGTCTGACCTTTCCCAGTTTCCCCCCAACCTCCTGTCCAGTTTGATATACTAATGAACTCCACCTGTAAGCCGAGGCCCATCAGGAACTGGCGCTGGGCACAATGGGATGCAGATCAGCAACCCCAGTCCTAGCAAATGAGGGAGAAGGAAAGTGGATACTCACTGTGATAGAAGTGTTTCACAGATATAGTTCAGTCCTCACAACATACACTGTATCAATATCCCCATTTGAAAGACGGGGAATATGGAAACTCAGAGGTATGCAAGTACTTGACCAAGGGTGAGCAGTTTTAATGTTTAACAAAACAAAGCAAAAAAAATAAAGCTGGACCCAGGTGTTGGTTTCTTATTTCCAAAACTAAGTATTATACAATATAATTTTGATTCTGTCATCCCAGATTTTGTACAGTAAAGAAAAAAAATCAAGGTTCTTTTTTTTGGTATGATCAATTTAAGCTTATGTGTTTTATCGAAAGCTGCTGTGAGAATATTCATATCTTATTCAGGCTGCCTTGTTGTATGTACAGACATCAAAGCCAAGTTCTATTGACCCTGGCAGCAGCTGTGAAGACTGGAATCTAAAGTGAAGTAAGTTTCTGCATATGCATTCTGCCTTCTTGCATCTAGTTAGTAGAAAAAAATATGCAGTTAAAGATAGGAGCAGTGGGCTCCCCTTCTGCATCTGAATGCTGTGCCTTTCTGCTACTTTTATTCCCTTTTTCTTTCTTGCTTGAAAGGTGCTCAGGGGGTGCCAACTGGTTGGAGATAGGGGCAGAGGAGGGAGTGGGAGGGCAAATGGACAAATGTGACTGTCACATAAAAGGCTCAGATTGTTCCCCACCTAGAGGCACTTATAGAAATATATGCTCAAGCATCTAAGGCTTGAGATGGACCTGAGGCTGCTGAGTATCATCTGTAAACTTTTATGTTGTCCCCCGAAAACTGCTAGAATTGCTACTGAGTCCAAAAATGTAACAGTATTCTGGGCATCATGGTCAAGTACAAGAAACAAGACAAAATTCATTATCCCATGCATCAATAAACTTTTTTTTTTTTTTTGTAGTTCGAGTAGACACAATTTTAAGAAAAAAAATATAATGGAGTTAGAGAAGGTCCAGAGGAAGGTAAGCAAAAAAGGGCCAGAAAATGTGGTCCACACATAGAGTGCTTCACCCAGGGAAAAAGCGTGGTGGTAAGAAGGCCCAAATCTATGAAACCCAAAGCTACATAACGGTTGCAAGGAAGAGGAAGTTGAACACTGCATTTCAGTAATCAGAAATGGTGTATGTTTTTGTGGAATATAGAAGGTTTGAAAACTCATAGCCTGAAAAAAAAAAATAGACTTCTGCTTCCTGCATGGCCAAGGTGGAGTCAGAGCTTTGACCAGGCACTACTCCCACTCCCTCTGTGACCTGGGGCAAGTCTACTGTGTCTGTTTCCTCATGTGCAAAGTGGGCGAGGCTCCCTCAGGGCTGATGTAGGAGTAAATGAGAGGATATGACGCACTCACCACCGTATCTGTCACATGATACTCAGTGAATGCTAATGCACTTCCTTAATAGAACATAGGAGCTCCAAAAGCTTCTGCCACAAGAAAATAAGAGGTGATTGATAAAGAAAAGATTGTTTTTAAAATCAGTGATATTTTGTAAAATAGCTTGAATTATAAAGAAACATGTGCACCTCTAAACAGACCCAATGGTGGCCTTCCACAACCACGTTACAATAGATGGTTATTGCCATTTATGTACAGCAGGAGTCTCCCAACACTTCTGTAAGCAGTGTTGGCTCAAGGCTGTTTAGATATTTACCACTCGATTGTTTAAGTGCTGCTGCCACTATGATGAACATCCTCCTACACATAAACACATGCACACATCCATCAGTCACGTAGGTTGTATGTATTTTTTCCAGAATTCTTGAACTCACTTTTTTCACCTGTCCCTCCTCTTAAATGCTTTCACCAATAGCTGGAACTCAGCCTTGTTCCAGATATTCAGAAAGATGCAATGTGTCCCACTTGAAATCCTCTCATAACAGGTACCTTTAATGTTGTAGTGTGAATTACTATAATGTGCTGTACATTTTAGTATGAAATTGTATAATTTATCCATATTTGTACTAACTACATTTTAAAAGGTGTCCCAAAGGAGAGAAACATAAAGCATAAATTCCTCGCATAAACGGTGGCACCCAAGTAATGGGTGGCAGACAAGAAGAGGTAAAGCAAAGGATAGGTTTGGCAGTAAAATGGTGCCATTTCTCAATTCTTCATGCAATCAATTACCTGTTACACTTATTTATGAGGCAAACCACATTTCTCAACATATGCTTTCCATTCATGGTTAAAGAAAAGTCAGTCTCTCTGTGTCCCTCCCAAAGACCAAGTGTTCACTGAATGAAGAAGATCCATATGATATCTCAAGCAATGTCATCCTAAGGAAATCCATGCCTCTAGGATTCACCTCCATTCTCTAGGTTAGCGTAATCCTTTGAATAAGGAAAGTTGCCATGTCTTTCCACATCAGCCTCTATAGTATGTCATAATGATATATGGCAGGGCAGGTGAGGAAAGAAAACACAGAAACTGAGTATAAGACAGAACCTAAAAGCTACACACAGAATCACAAACTTAAAAAGCATTCTCAACAGTTTGTGGGAAACTGACACCATTGATTTTGCTAATTCTTGTATGATATTCTGGAGAAGGGAGGTTGTAGAAATGGTGCCTGTTACATTTATGTACTATTTTAAATTAAAATTAAAATGTATTGTTCTTGTTCATTCAACCAAAATTGCTTGAGCACTTACTTCTTGCTAATAGTGTGGTGCTAGAGCCACAGTGAAATAGCAAGACCCTGTTTTTCTCTTGAATAATTTGCAGTCCGGTAAGAATAAAAAATTTACCATATCTTTTGAGGCAATGACAGTATATAGGGGTGTCACCATATAAGACATGGGTGAGATGTTTGAAATACAGAGTATGGAAGTTAGAAACTTCAAGGATTCAAGTTTAACTGCTGGCATAATGGTATAGCCCATTTTTAAATGTCAGAGCATAGTCAATGTCAGAGTTTTACCTGGGTCCATGAGACTAGAAAGCTGGTTCAATTTCTTTTTTAAATGGTGCTCAACAATCCTAACTCATCCTATCCCATTACCTTAAGCATCTTTACAGAGTTGAAGAGGAAGAAGGTCTCAAGTGCATTGAAGTTAAATAAGGCCCATAAAGTAGGTTAGGCAAAATTTGTCTGGTGCTTAGACACTTGTCAATTTCCTAACCTTCAAGAGACATCTGAAGGTTAGTCTAATGATCACTTCACATAGATTCATTCATCTGCCTTTGGAGAATGTCCTATACCTCTATAGGCTAGGAGCAAGACAATTGCCATATTTTAGTCCAGATAGTGGATAAAGAGAAGAAAAATAGTACAAGCTAAATGAGCATAGGTTACCAAGTATGTGATGTATTGAAGATCAGAAAAGGATTAAACAGTCACAAAAGGGGAGAGTGAGGGCTTCTCTCTTTCACTGTCACTGATGCAACAGAACTCGGTCACCAGATAAAAGAGAACAGGAGGACAATCCTCAATGAAAACAAGGAATCTGGGGTGACCAGTGGGGCCAGGGGCATTAACACTGGGGGAAGGAGAAGAAAGAGGAAAATAAAAGCAAAGCAGTACAGAGAGATCATTATGTATGCACAGAAACACCCTAAATACAACAGATTTTTTCTGGACCATTTTCTCCTTTATTCTGAACAGCTGCCACACCACAATGATGTATTTTACAGTTGTGCTGCTGCTGCTGTGGGGTTTGGAATATGTGCCCAAGTATAATTGTTAGTTCAGTGTAGCCCATATGCTAAAATGAATATTCCCTGTTGGATGACAATTCATTATGATTTGTAAATTTTTTAAGATTTTTTTCATCTTGGAACCCAAATGAGTCAAGGATGACAGTTTTCAGCCTACCTTCAGTATCAATTAAATTGAGCAGATTTTATTCTCTAGGATTTGATGAAGAAAAAAACAGAAATAAAAGGTAGCATTTCACAATACTGTTCAAACAGAGAGGCATGGCATTTTTTAAATGCAATAACATTGTAATTTTATTTTACTTGAATGTAAATTCTTTAAGTACAAGGTTTATACACTTTTATCTTTATTATCTCTAGTGTTTAGCATAATGCCAGGTACACCCAACCATTCAATAATTGCCTGTTGAATAAATGAATAAAATAATCTATTTCAATGAGTTGTGGGGGTTAAGTTCTGTTACCAATTTGTGACATGAGAGCTTCCATGACGACTTCCTGGGCCTATGTCAAATACTTCAATCACAGCACTCTATACCTCAAGCCTAGACACAGCCTCGGAATGTTTTTCAGCACAGAACTCCAGACAGCTACATCCTATTAAATCAGAGTTGACATTTAGAGTGAACTCTATTCCTTTCCCTGCAATAGAGATCTCTGTCATGCAAGCCATAAGCAGGAGAGATTTTTCCTAAATTTCTCCTCTGGTATCAATGTGCATAAACAAGGCTAATAATTATTACATCCATGAACATATGTACTTTGTAGTCTGTTATTCTGTCTTCTCTTACAGGTTACTATGTGTATCCATAAATTTTGAGCAGACCACAGATTTAGCACAAGATAGCCTTTGCTGACATCCTTTCCATAAGTAAAATTGATTTGTGCACTTAGATTATTACTGGTATTTATAAACTTTGACATCATTTTTTGTTATCTGAGATGCATATTTATTTATATCTGTTTAGATCACTATGGAATCACTAATACCTGGCACATATGATGTGCTCATAAATATTTATTAACTGAATTATAAAACTTTCAGGTCCTACAACTTTCTCTCTACTATAGATACTTACCCTCTGATGCATGATGATCTGGGACAGTTTCTGACTGTCCTGAATGCTACAGAATAGCCCACAATAAAATCTGCTACCCACAAATTACAAATATCACTCTACGCAGGTCTCTGGTTTAACGTGACCCAAGTCCAGTGGTACATTTTTAGAAATCCCTTTTCCACTAGCAAGACAGTAGGTTGGTTCTGAGAATGCTCTGTTGCCCCAAATCAATAAGTCATATAGCTAAGAATAAACAGAGTCCCAGGCACCCTACATGAACTGAAAACTACGCAGTCCTTAGCTTTCCACCATATATGTCCAGTTTTACTTTTCTTCCCTTATCTTGGCATCTGCTTTGTGTCCACATCAATGCCACCCATTTTGAACATGGTTAATGGAGTACAACAATCAGAAGGAAATCCTGATTCCTTTATCTTTATTCTATAAGCTGCTTTTCTTCCAGGGTGAGATCTTGATTCTTTACTCCATCAACCTCCTGGCTTTTAACCAGAACTCATGGAGTTGTTAAAAATATCCTGTGCACAGAATGTCTTTGCTTCACCCAATTGTCCTTGATCCTCTCTACTCTCTTCCAAAACAGGTTCTCATTGACCACTGACTTGGTCAATATCAGGTTTGAATTAGTTATACCAATTGGGTGTTTTGTTTCAGAGTACATATTCCCCTCTGTGAAAGCAAGATTGTGCCAGTAATCCTTTCAAAGTATTTTTTACTCCAAAAACACTAAGCACCCACTGTATTGAAAACACTGTGTGAAGCCCCAGAGCTAACAAGGAATAAGATGGACACATCCTTGCTACCATGGAGCTTATATTCTAGTAAGAGAATAATATAAGCAACTAATTTATAATAAATCATTGAGTTACAATTGTGTTAAGGTACAATAAAGAAGAGGTATAAGTGCTATAAAAGCATAAAACAAGGAAATGTGACTTGTTTCAAGAGTTAAGGAAGGCTTGTGTTAAGTGTTGAAAGACAGGCAGGAATTAAATAGGTAAAAGTTTAGGAGGAGGAGTGTTCAAATCAAAAGGAACAGCACATATGAAGCCTACTAGCAAGAAGAAAGCGTACACATTAGTGGACCTGGTAAAAGTCTAACATAATTGGAAAGAAGAAATGAGTAAAAGAAACAGTGGTAAGAGAGAAGACAGGAATAATAGCTAGAAGGTTTTATGTGGGGCCTTGTAGTTCAGGATTTGTCTCTGTACTGTGACATCAGTGGGAAGCCATTGAAGAGTTCTAGGCAGGGGAATAATGTGTATCTTTCAAAGATGAGTCTGGCTGCAGTGTGGAGAATGAAGGGAGGAAAATATATATCATTCCAGGAGACCAGTCAGGGTACTGAAGCAAGAGATGATTGCAGCTCAGACTAAGAAAACGAAATGCCAAAGGAGATGGAGAGAAACATATTGACACAATAGGTATTGGATCAGTAAAAGTGATAGAGTTTGACCACAGTTAATGAGGAGCGGAAAGAGGAGCTCAGGATAATGTCTGGATTGAACAGCTAGGCAGATTGCACCAGCCACTGGGATTGAACACAACAGGCATGGAATGAGTTTGGAAGACCAGTGATGACTTTGTTTCTGGATATGAGTCAGATCGCTAAGTAGAGGTATAATGTTAGCATTAGATATATGTCTGGGGTCCAGAGAAAACAGGAGTGAAAATACACATTTGAAAGAGAAGCTGTGGCAAAGGTAAAGAGGACTAAGTAAAGAGACCCAAGAGAAGGGAAGAAAATGAAGGCTAAAAATTTTTTTCTCAGTGTACATCAATAAAGTTTTATTTTTTTAAAAAATTGAGTACAGTTGTTTTCATTTTCTCCCTTCCATTCCCCCCATTCCAGTCCTCTCTACTTCCCACCCTTGATCCTATCTGCCTTTGGTTTTGTCCATGCGTCCTTTATAGATGGTACTGAAAACCCTTCTCTCTTTCCCCCCATTATCCCCTCTCATCTCCCCTCTGGTTACTGTCAGTTTGTTCTTTATTTCAGTGCCTCTGGTTATATTTTGCTTGCTTGTTTTCTTTGTTGATTAGGTTCCACTTAAAGATAAGATCATATGGTATATGTCTCTCACTGCCTGGCTTATTTCACTTAGCATAATGCTCTCCAGTTCCATCCATGCTGTTGCAAAGAGTAGGAGT
>PVIA01015397.1:0-22928 GCA_004024845.1 Tonatia bakeri
GAGGGGATCAGGGAAGGCTATAAGAGAAGATAAATTTTGAATTGGGTCCTAACACAGGATTTCCCCAAAGAAAGTTCACCACATGAAAACCAGAGGCATGAAAGTTTGGTGTGTTCAAGGAACTTGAGCAGTTTGGTGAAATTGTAACTCATTGTGCACAGAGAAAAATTATAAGTGGGTTATAAAATAATTTTTTCAATATCTATGCTAAACATCTAGGAGTTTATTAAACACTTCCCTTCTCTGCACATCCATTGCCACTGCCCAACTCAAACTCTTATTTTTCCACTTGGGGATTTTTCCACTGCCATCAAGAATAACTGTCTAGATTAACCATTAGTTATTAAGCAGGATGTAAACCCTGAGACTGGTTATTTTTGGCTCCTGGACCCAATTCCAATGTGCACGTCGAGTCTTCCTCACATCAACAAGAAATTCTCAGACACCAGAATGGTGTTCAAGAATTCAACTCAATTCTCCTGAATTCTGAAACTATCTACTTGGAGAGAACATCAGATTCCACATGTAAAGAGCTCAGTTGCACAAGACAGCCCTCCACTTCAGATGGCTGTTGCAAGGCTAGGCTTTTTCCTGTACTTCTGACTGATAGGCTACAAATCAGAGGTTCCTACAACCCCATTTTAAGATTTTATTAGTTTGCTAGAGCAGCTCACAGAAGTCAGGGGAACATTTTACTTACTAGATTACCAGTTTATTATAAAAGGATATAATTCAGGACAGCCAGATGGAAGAAATGTACAGAACCAATATGAGGAAATGGTGCAAAGCTTCCATGCCCTCTTGGAGCCTGCCACTCTCTTCCACATCTCCATATGTTCACAATGTGGAAGCTCTTCATACCCTCTCCTTTGGGGTTTTTATAGAGGCTTCATTTCATAGTCATGATTTATTAAACTATTGGCCATCGGCTATTGATTCAGCCCCTCTTCTCTCCCAAAAGGTCTGAAGGTAGGATTGAAAATTTTAATTCTCCAATTACCTGGTTGATTCTCTGAGAACAAGCCCCCACCTGTAAGTGTGGTCCAAAAGTCACCTCATTAACTTAAAAAGAGATATTTTTATTTATCTCATCATAGGAAATTCCAAGGGTTTTGGGGGCTTTGAGCCAAAGACTATGGACAAAGACCAAAGACACATGAGAAATATACTTGGATCATCTAAATGATCAAATATATATTTCTTATAAATCACAATAACTCCCTGGTACACTCTGCTGATATCTAGGTAACAATCAATAATAAAAGGAACAATGACTGGTATGTACTGATCTCCACTGTCAGACTGACACCTGTGGAGGAGTCACTCCGCTCAGACTGGAGCACTGGACTAGAACATAGCCCCTCAGTGGTGCCTTTTAGTGGGGAGATTTTTCAGGACTACCTGATAATCCAAGAAAAAAGTGCAGATTCCTTCTTTTTTGTCTAATCATCTGTGGAAAGATTAGAGGAAAACTTGAGTTTTGAACAACAAATAACTCCATGGCACCAGTCCTATTTCCTATTTATTGTGCCATGCTCCTTCCACATAACCCCTAACCTGAAATCAACAAATAATTCACAGCTCCATAGACTTTAAGTCTCCACTGGGTATATATGGTACATTTACACAATGGAATTCTATGCAGCAGAAAGAAAGAAGGTACTCCTACCCTTTGCAATGGCATGGATAGAACTGGAAAGCATTATACTAAGTGAAATAAGCCAGGAGGTAAAAGACAAATACCATATGATCTCACCTTTAATAGGACCCTAGTCAACCAAACAAGTGGACAAGCAAAATATAACCAAAGACACTGAAACAGAGAGCGGGCTAACAGTGCCCAGAGGGGAGAGGGGAGGGAATTTCAGGGGAAAAGGGGAAGGGTTTGCAGAAACAAGTATGGGGGACGCATGGACGGAAACAAGGTGGAGGGAATGGGAGAGAGGTGGGGAGGGTTGGGAGGGGTGGGCTGGGATGGGAGTAAAAGGCAGAAAACTGTACTTGAACCATTAAAATTTAAAAAATTATATATATATAATATTAAATATATATAATATATATATATATATATGAAAAAGAAAGAGGAAGAAATTGCAGGAACTGCTTCCTAACTTGTGGCAGCAGAATTGAGGGACTTGTACTCTGAAAAGAACCAGTTAACCTGAGTTTTACTGCTCCTTCTCACTTGCCAGCACTACAGCCTTGAGCAAAGACACATCACTTCTAGGCTGCTAGAGGAATTTAAATGAGATCATGCATTTGCAAACATCTGGCACAGAGTAGGACCTCAAAAGAGGCTTACTGAATCTAAATCTATAGTCAGCCAGGGTGGATCATGAGAAATAAGCAATGTACATATGGGAAACATCCAATATGTTAGAAAAGGGCTGACGACCCAAGGAATAAGCTCAATGAAATCATCATCATGATCTCTTGACATTGAGGGGTGTTCTTAGAACTTTATCCAGTTATTTTCAGCCCCCAGAGACCTTTTATTAGCTCCCACTCCATACTGATATTGTTCTTGAAGTTGGCATGCTTTATTAGTCTTCTTCAACCTATACACAGTGAGACAGATCCCAGGAGTGGAGGGAAGTTTTGTTTCATGTGAATCCAGCTATGTGTGAAATGCATTGAGTCCTTGGGGATTCCTGACATGATTTAGATGTTCTTGCTTGCCCACTGCAGTAAGCTTTATACAGAAAAGGCTTCCTGTCATCTCAGTAATGGGAAGCAGACAAGGTACAGTAGACAGAATGCTGGTCTTGGTCTCAGGAGGCCTGGGTTCGAAGGCTCAGCTCTGTCAATTGGGAGACTTCCAGCAAATTAACTTCTCTGAACCTCAATTTGCCCAGCTAAAATAAAAATAATATCACCTACTATTTGGGATTATTCCTTGACTCAAATGATCCAACTTGTGGCAAAGTACTTTATGATTCATAAAGTGCCAATAATTGTGAGTGTTACAACTTTCATCAGTATTATTTATGGTGATGGAGTGTATAGGTTTTGCTCCCAGCTAAATCTTCCAGTCCTCATGTCCCCATTTCCTCTTGGCTACTATGTCTATCATGCAGGGTCACTGCAAGAGACATAATTCATTTTCAGATTTTCAAATGGGGAGACTATTGAAACTACTTAGGAAGGTGTGGGCTGAATTAAGGGAATAAACAAGGGATGGTGAGGTGCTAAGAGGCCAGTAACAGCTAAAAACAGTTACCTTCACAATGGCTAAAGGGACAAAGAGAGTAAAAGTCTTCCACCAGGGCTCAGTGAGGGCCAGAACCCTAAATGAGGATGAGCTACCCAAAGGGATACAGCTCTTGTCAGATGTACGATGTTAAGACAGGGAGACTGATTTCCCACTCCTTGTGCCCACTCAACTTCCAGAAGGCAACCAGCAAGATATTCCAAATAATGCAATTCACATGGTCAAATTCTCAAAGACAGAAGTCTTCATGGTCCTATGTCCTATATTCTGCTCTTCACAGTGTTTTATACATGATACAAAGGCAGCAGCAAAGCTGGTGATTGGGAGCAGGATTCTTAGCCATGTGTGTCTGTATTCAAATCCTGGGTGTCACTTCAAGCTGTGTAAGTTGGGTAAATTCTTTTAATTTCTCAGAACCTCAATTGTCTCATCTGTTAAAGGGGCCCTATAAAAGTGCCAATTTCATGGGATAATTTGAGTGTGAAATTCAGTAATATCTGTAAACCACTTTTCAAGGTACATAGTAAGTACTCCCTAAATATTATTGATGTTGCTGTTCTACTTTCCATACGGGTGTTCACCCACTTTCTACTGCTCCTCTTTCTCCCAAATTTCCACCCCAGAAATACTTCTTCAGGGAAACTTCACCTTTTTACACATGAACCTATTTAATAATTCTACCATTTTTTTCCTAACTGAAACCTGGATCTCCCTGGTAGACTTTTCATAATTATTTCTTCTTTATTTGACTTGTTGGCAGCATTTAAACTGTAGACTATTGCTTTCTTCTAGAACAGCCGTTATCTCTTGATTTCTGTGTTACTATTTCCTGGCTTTTACTTTGTTTTAATAAACTGTGTTCAAAACTGTATTTATTTTTTCCCACAAAACATGCTCATGTCCTCTTACCTATACCACTCAATTGCTTATACCTGGATGTCTCACCTCTTTCTCACTCTTTATGTCCAAAACCCACAGAACTACATATATTAAACTTCTAAATTCTCTCTACAATCCATCCACTCTTCTCCATTCCTAAGAACACCATATTTGTGTGAGCCATCACCATCTCTTGGCAACTGTATTGCAATAACTTCCTAAGTGGTCTCATTATCTCTTGTCTTTTATTCTTCACACTGTAGTCAGAAAAGTTATCCTAAAGAAAACACTTTCTCATGTCACCACCCTTATTAAAAACCCCTCAGTAATTCTCTATCACCCTCATTAGAAAGCCCACTCTCATAATTGCTAGCAAGACCCTCTATGACCTAACCCCAACCAATGACTAGATACTCATCTAAAATGACTCCCTTATCTCACCTGACCCCAGTTATATCAAGTAACTTGCACATCCTCCAGCATTCCAACTTTCTCTCTCCTCTGGGTATTGTACATGCTGACCAGGACCCTTCATCCCCAAATTATATTTGGCTAAGTCTCAATTGCCCTTTGCAGCTCAAATTAGATGCCATTTTCTCTGGTAACCTTTCCTGGCCCTGAAATTCTAATTTAGTTGTTCACCCAGGTGTGCCCCAATGACTTGAAGTGCTGATTCTATGCAAGCAGGGATCACATTGGTTTTCCACCCTTTGAAAAGAAAAAGTTAATGTTAAAGCCCACATCTAGCTCAATGCCCTACTTTGGGAGAAAACTATCTTTAATTTAATTATCTTTCTGAGTGAAAATATGCTGCATGAATATTCCTCAAGACTGGAAACTAAGTAAATGATTTTACTTAGCAGTTATTGTCCCCTTCCTCCAGGCACTCGCTGTAGTAGGGTTTTACACACCTTATCACACAGAATCTGCACAATAAGCCTATATGGTGGTTACAGACATGCTTCCCTTTTCACCACAAAGGAACTCAGGCCAAAAAAATTAATAGATTTCCAAGTAACAGGGTAAGTAAGCCCAGATTCAATGCAGGCTTTCTGATTCTAGAAACTGAGCCTTTAGCCTCCATAGCATTTAGCTTCTCATAATGCTTCTGAGATCATGATATTTGATGGTTTGAGAGTAGGATTTTGCTTCTTAAATGTTAATACTCAGGACTCCTTCCCTTCATGATTCCCAGCTGAGGAAGCTTCCACACAAAATAAGTTGTAGAAAAGAAACAAGTTAAGTTATTGCTCAAGTCAGGGTTTCTGCAATAGCTGGGGTGAATCACGTGGCTGGCACTGGTAGGCATAAGAAGGACTTTTCACTTTTCACTACATCTAAGGTACTGCAAAACAGAACCAACTGACATATCCACAAGGGCCTAAGAGTGAAAATAGCCAACCTGCCAGTTTGGTGCAGGCCAGGGGGTGATGGCTGAACAACCACAGAAAATGCAAGGCAGCAAGTAGAGACCAAGCTTTTGGATACATTAGATCAGAAAATCTTCTCCCATATCTATAGAGATAGTCTGGGATACTACTTTCTCTGCAGACAAGAGCACAAACATGGGAGAGGAAGCAAGGCATCCCCCTCCACACATGCACACACAGTAAGGATAAAACCATACATTCAAATAGCTTCTTCAGTTCCCTAAGCATTTTAACATTTGTTATTCCATTGGAACTTCACAACAGCCCCTTGGGGATAAAACCAATGCACAGAGGTTGAGTGACTTCCCTAAAATCAGACAGCTAGTAGACTAGACATTTATCCTCCCTAATTCTACCCACATCCTTCTCAAGTCCCAAGAACAATTCTCATCTCACGGTTGAATGTAGGGAGTGAACAGATCAGACAGGGAGGAATACCATTATTAGAGTGTGGTTAGACCATTTAGACACATCCTCATTCTAGCATTTCTCCTAAGTCTCAGTTCAAATTTTAGATGATTAAAAAAGAAGAAAAGAAACATTACACACAGCACATTTATTGGTCCTATCCAAACTATAACTTCTTTTTAAAAAACACCTGTTTTAAAATATGACAAATGGTTTTAATCATTCAAATCAACTCAAGAATAAACAATTACCCATGTAAAAATATTTTTTCATAATTTCTAAAAATGTCT
Organism: Tonatia bakeri; assembly: GCA_004024845.1. NCBI lineage: Eukaryota > Metazoa > Chordata > Mammalia > Chiroptera > Phyllostomidae > Tonatia > Tonatia bakeri. The sequence goes on from PVIA01015397.1 coordinate 6,219, forward strand.
TTTTCAAGCCACCACTTCATACCACCAATGAGTAACAGCCCTCACTTTTTCAGTGCACAACCTGCTTGGTCTCTATGGAAACCTTCTTCTTCCAGTTTATACCATACTACCTAAATCCCCACACACTTACTGAGCCAATGAACCACAGTATTATCCATTTGTTCTTTTTTTTCAGTTTTTTTACATTGAGATATAGTTGACATATAACATTTTGTAAATTTAAGGTAATGTAATGATTTGATACATTTATGTATAACAATGTGATCATCACCATAGCATTAGCTAACATCTCTGTCACACTACATAATTAACATTTTTTTGTGGTGAGAACAATAAAGATCTAGTCTCTTAGCAATTTTGAAATGTATAATACAGTATTGTTGACAACAATCACTACGCTGCACATTAGGTCTCCAGAACTCATTTTTCTACTTTTGTAAGTTTATAACCTAAAACAATGACTCCTGAATTTCCCCACTCCCAGTCCCTGGTAACCACCATTCTACTCCCTGTTTTTGTAATTGTGGCTTTTTCAGATCCTCCATATAAGTGATACCATATAGTATCTATCTTTCTCTGTCTGACATATCACTTAGCATAATGCCTTCAAGGTCCATCATGTTGTTATTACTTTTAAACAAATATTGAGCACATATTATGTGCAAGACCAAAGCTCTGTTCCAGGGATAACAATGATGCACAAGACACATTTTCTGCCAACAATACCTCACAGCTTCGTGGGGTAAAGACACAAGTAAACATACATTTACAATGCAATGTGATAACTGTTTGCATAAAAAATATATTAAGCACTTTTTATAACAGTGCTTGCTTCACATGGTTGTCGTGAGGATTGAATGAATTAATGCATAAGAACCACTTAGAATGGTACCAAGTATAAGTGCTCCTTATACAATAATTCATTCAAACTTCACATCAACAATACAACTTAAGTGCTATTATTAAGCCCATTTTATAGATGAGAAAACTAAGGCACAGAATAGATAAGCAATTTTACATAGATTTAGAATGACTTTGTGGTGGTAGTTGGCTTTGCACCTGCACTCAGATTCCAGAGCCAACAGGATTTAATCACTACCCAACACTACCTGTCCAGGAGCAAATACAAGAAGCTGTGGGAACAAAGGATGAGGTAATCTAGCCCAGCCTGGTGTCAGAGAATGGCACAAAAGTCCTGTCTGAGTTACATAATTCAGTCTCTGTTCATGCTAATACTGAACTGAATACTCAGCTCTAACCTCCAGTGGCTCTCTCAAAAGTGAAACTGCGCATCAAACCAAACAACACAATTTTATATCAGCCTGTCATATTATTAGTCAGTTAGGCTTTGGGAAACTGACAAAGAAGCAGATGTTAGGAATATTATATGTGGTATAAATATCATAATGATATTCAGTTGTCAAAATCATCTCCTGCCTTAGTTAAAAACAAGAGCATTTTGTGTGGGAAATTTTTTACAAAACCAAGTTTTAGCCAAGGGAAAGAGGAGAGAGTAAACATGAGAAGGCCAAGGAAAGGTACATGGAAGCAGAGGACAAATGTTTAGTCTGTGTCTAATAGTCTGTACAGAACATGTGCAATCTGGGGAGATTCTGGGGAGAACTGCCAAAGCCAGGCACACTCTCTCCAGAGGTCTGAATGCTGCGTATTCAGAAAGCATCAGTGGCCACTCTCTGTAGTAGGTTGACCTCTGGCTTCCCCGGTAGAATGGCATAGGAAAGCAACAGAAAGACCACTATCTGGTAAGTACTTACTCCAGATTTTTTACCTTTATCATTTAATCCTCAGAATATTTCAAGAGAAATATTTTTATGTCCTCCTTGCAATTGAGCAAACAAGTCTCAAAGATATGCCCAAAACTGTGCTTGTAAGTTGCATAGTCAGAATTTGAATCTACGTCTGACTATCACTGAAGCCCTTTCAAAAATTATAAATTAAGATAAAATAAAGCTCTAAGTCATTAAGAAAGTACAGCTATAAAATCTGTCATTACATCATAACTTTTAGAAGACTAGGGGTAAAGGGAAGTCCTCCACAGTCAAGCCCTAACCTATCACTCTCGTGCCCCCACCATATACACTCCTCTGGTCAAACTGTCCTGTGTGCTGCAGAATGCAAATCTGCTGAGTGTCTGTGTGGGGGGGGTTGGGGAGTGAAGGAATGTACTCTCGAGTCTCAGTCTAAAATCCCTCTCATTGCTGCACGTTAGTCTTCTCTAGCTCTGCTCTACTCCCCAAATTAGGAATGCAAATACAGTCAGATCTCTTTCAGGATTATAATTAATTGCTATGGGGCCAGCTGCCAATATTAGAAGGAAAACAGTATCTCTACATTGACATACCTTTACTTATGAGACTTACAGATATTAAAACATAGTAAAGCTGTAATAATTTAGACTGGAACACATATAAATAGGGCAATGTCAAATTTTGAAATGTACCCAAATGCATAGAAGAATTTGATAGTATATGGTAAGTGGCATTTCAGTTTTGGGAAAATTTGATTAGTGAATAAATAGAATTAGTGTGATTTGGGGAAAAAATTGGATCTCTACTTCATAGCTCACACACAAATGAATTCTAAAGGTATCAAAATCAAAATTTTTGTGTAATTTAAAAGAAAACTATAAAAATACTGGAAGAAAATCTATTATTTATTTCACAGAATAATACAAAATCCTGAAACTTTAAGCAAGTCAGTAAGTTTGACCACATAAAAATAAAATATTTATGAATGGCTAAAAAAGCAGAAGACAAATGAAACACTTGGGGAAATGTATTTTCAACACATATCACAAGAGAAGGATCATTTACTATATAAAGGGTATTCAGAGAACATTAACAGAAAATACCAGTAGTCCCATTCATGGTTAAATTGAATGTACATAGTTTACAGAAGAATACAAATGGGTTTTTAAAATAAGATATCATATTCAATTTTACTCATAATGAGAAAATATACTGAGGTGACACATTTCTCTTAAAAATTGGCAAAGAATCATAGTTTGAAAACACACTCAGATGGTAAGGGAAACACTCTTGGATACTGTTGGCGGGACTGTACATTGTTACAACTGCTGCAGAAGAACAAATTGGAAGTACCTCTCAGAATCACACAGGTCTATGCCCTTCAGCCTAGCATCTGAAACATCAAAGAAGCCACTGTGGCTGCAGCAGAGAGAATCAAATAGAGAAGAAGAGTAGAAATAGATTCCTACTGTATTCCTACTTCTACCTAGAAATAGAAGTGTAGAAATAGAGGTAAGCAGAGGCCAGATCATGAGGGCCCTTGGAGACCACGTAAGGACTTATATTCCAAACAAGGTGGGAAAGAAGTGAAGGCTTTTGAGCAGATACCATCAAGAGTTTATTTTTGAACAGGTTAACTGGAGATGTCAGGATGATATACAAATCTGAACTTTATGAAAGTGAAAGAGGCTGGATATATATACCTGGAAGTCATAGAGTTTCTCTGCTCCAAGTGAGTTACTCTGTGGGGTCATGGGTTTTTTGGAGTCCTTTCTTGCCCGTACAACTTGGTCAGGTCTACCCAAGTCTGCTTGGTCAAGTTCCCTACCTTCACATCATGGACAGCAGGTGGTTGGATATGTACTCTACCTCAGCAGGCAGATTGACCTTTCCATGCCTGAACTCCATATGTCAAAGCGTCTATAGAGCATAGATTTCACTAAGTCACACACATGTAAGCCCAGTTATACTCTTCTGCTAAGACTATAGATGCATATTCATCTTAATTTTTACATTTTATTTCTCAAGAAGAATCACTTAACCAAATCTCCTCTGAACTAAAAGGGGTTGCTTTGGTACCCACGCACAGCTTTATAGAAATACAGATAGATATGTGTGGGTACACTCATAAAACTCACTAACATTTTTAGTTATGCCTTACTAAGCCTTTCATGACTTTTTTATAACCTCTCACTACCTTTTGTTGATTTCTTCAACATTTTTCCATCTTTGTCTATTCCTACCCCAATAAAATCTTGATTATTCATCTGCTCCTGTTTAAAACTATGTTATCCAATCTTTAAGACCCCAAAATCAAGGCATGGCCTTCTCACTTATTAGCTAAATGACCATAAGAAATTCACTGTATTTCTGTCAGCCTTGATTTCCTTACTTTATAATGAAGTTCTATCTCTAAGAATAGAACAATTTACATTTTTTCTTTTTTAAAGTTTTCAAATTAAATCAATGATTATGAAGATAATGATATTCATCTGGTTATGCCCTGGTTAACTATAGACTTTTCATGCTCTTTGCTGGACAAGAAGGAAAAAGTGGGTAAGTGAAGGTGGAAATGTGAAAAGAATTCCTAGCATACATGTAGTGGGAAGAACATATATATCGCTGTTATTATTAATGTTGTTATTATTAGGGTGAATTGGCCATTAATTAGGTAGCTGTATGACCTTGGGAAAACTTACCTAAACTTGCTGAGAGATGGATTGCTAATCATTGAAAAACAGGCAATAGTAACTCTATTCCTGGGATTATTTTAAGGGCTATTTAAATGTGTCAAGGAAAAGCCTCAACTCTGTGTGTGATCTCTTGACAGTGACACAAAACACCTCATAAACTTACATTATATTATCCTTGTCACCAGTAAGGAGGAAGGTCAGCTGGAGCAGGGCAGATGGAGGGCCCAGGGAGAAACTAAGCACCAGGTCAAGGCAAACCAGGAATTCAGGTACAGTGTTCAAAAGCTAAGCAGAAGAAAATAGGTATAATGGAGACTCAGACTTGAAATAGCAATATTTTGTACAGGTCAAACTATAAACAGGCATGTATTGAGTTTGTTTGCAATAGGTGGAACATAGTTATCAAGAGGGTGAATTTTATAAAAAAACAGGCATGGGTTTTAATCCTGACTTTGGAATATACTGGCTGTGTAACTTCTGAGGAAAAGATGAAAGTAATAAGCCCAATGATACCACATTCACTGTGGTATCAGAAAAGGTGTCCTGAGAGGCAGAACACCATGGAAGGAAGTACTCAGTCCCTAGAGACAGACCTGGCTTGAATCCTTGCTTAGATATTTATTATGTGATCTTATGGAAGTTTCTTAAAATATCTGAGCCTGAGCTTTCTCAGCTATTAAATAGAGGTAATAATAATTTCTAATTGATATCAGATAAGTAAAACACTATCACAATAACTGACACCTAGCATGTACTTCAAAAATGGTTGCCCTTTACCAGACACTGTGCTGTATTGTGCATACAATGTGAACCAGAATACAGTTGATGCTATCCAACATGACTTACAGCTACTTAAAGAAAAGTACTGTTTGTCCACCCCTTTCCACTCTTGTCTTCTCTCCTCCACTTTCGTAGCTAGTACTCCCTGTGACAAGATTTCCCCACAATCCTCTTCTCTGTGGCCTTTGCTAGATGAACTCTGTTTTAGCAATATTCCTTCAAAATATGGCACCCAGAATGAAAACTATTCGGCCCGAATGTGATCAACTTGGAATATTATGATATGAGAGTTTGGCCTTGGCCTTAACCTATACTTCAGCTGATTCAGCCAACATCTCTGTTAATTTCTACATCCCTGCAATAGTCAGAGGAAACTACTGTGGAGCTGCTGAACTCATTAGCAGAGTGCGTAACCTGAGCAAGTATTTAGTTGTTTTAAGCAAGTTTAAAACTAAAGAGGCAAATATCCTGTATGAGGATCCAAAGGAGAATCATAGAGCAGGAAGAGGCCATGAAACCTCCTTATTCTTTAAGCACTTGGGATTGCCCTGACTTAGTACCATAGAGAAGATGGATGTTTCAGTATAGGGGGCAAGAAATTAACATGACTAACAGTAGAAATACTTACCCAGGAAGAAATAAGCTTTGAGTATGTTTTCAAGACAGACTCCCTAGTAAAACTGAATATATTTGTATTATTATGTCAAATGTCCCCTTTTACAGCTCATAAATCCTCCCAGAGTGACAGAGTGGAGTGAGAGCAGATTTATACCCTCCTCTTAGGGCAGTCTCCTACCAAGGCCTCTGGATAACCCAAAGGGTCATCAAATCAGCAGCTTTAGGACAGTCAACAGGTAGTTACTCCAACCTCAGAATTTAAACAACCTTTTTTAAATTAGAAAAAAAAAAGAAGTCCTAAAATTCAGATCTCATTCTCTGAATGTTCCTGAGGACCACTTTCTGCTCTTTGATTTACGTGCCTAGGCCTGAGTGTCAATACCCTGAGAAATCACAGCTGGATTAAAGAGATGAGCTTAGCATGAAAGTCACATTTTGTTTTATAAAAGCATCAAGGTTTGAATGGCTTAGCACCTCTTTAATCAAACCAGGGCCGCTCAGTCCAGGGCTTTGTGAGTGAGCTAATTAGTAACGTGCCAGAGACTTACCTGGTTAATCAAATGATTAATCACTTGGTAGACTTCATTCTCCTTGTTTCCTGGCTGTCTTTGGCTTTCTTATTTGTTTTTTTGTATTTTGGTAGGGGTGGGAGGGGAGGAATTAGCATTTTAATAGCTGGCAGTCACCATTCAGGGTAAAAAAAATGGCATTGTCCCATTTTAACCATTTTTTGTACAAATGAAAGTGAGACAGAGGAGATTCTTTTCTAGGACAATGAAAAGAATAGTCCTCAACTATGGCTTCACCAAGAAATGTTAAGCCAATTCTGAGGAAATACAGTATTTGCATGGAAGAGGGTTTCAGTGCTATGGGAAGTTTGAGAGTTCCTTTACATATATAACTCTGGTTGGAGAAAAGGGTTTTGAACCTTTTTAGAAGGTTCACACGACTGTAAATCAGCAGACTAGATTTCCATTTTTCTTCCTATTATTTAATTTTTAATGTTTAAAGTAACTTTTAAAGGGACCAGAAAGGTGGCCATTTTGGCAAACTATAACATGGAGAACAAAAGATGCATATTACATAGTTTTATGAGCAATTGATTAAGTTAACTTCAAGTGGACCATCAAGACTTCCAAGTTTTGGAACAAGGTATATTACAATATATGTATCTTCTTAGCCAAAATGTGCCAGCTCTGATCTTTTCCAGATTAGTGATATTCTTAAACTTGATATATGCAAACTGTTAAGGAGTTCAATGATCTTTTTTCCATTGATAATAATATAATGGTCTGAATTCAATTCAATATCTTAAAATATTTGTCAATTATAAAAACATGTAAATGGCTAAGAACCATAATAAATTCATCAGTTGCTCATAACTCCCTCATTATGTGTCTATTATCACCCACGACAAACTGTCCTCCCACTCTGTTCATATCCATCAGCCCATCCTTCAGAGCCCTGTAAATCTTTACCATGCACCACAGGACAGCATTTCTGACAACCCCAATGGAATGTCAAATGGATGCTAACATAGTAACAATTAAAATTTGTTTACAATATGCTGTACACCTGAAACCAATACAAAATAATATTGAATGTAAACTGTAATTTTAAAAAAAATTTAAGAAACAATTTTACAATAATTCCTTTTGTGTGGACTCCCATGTAAACTTTCTCCAGTATACATATAAAACTCCTATGTGTAGTGCAAAGAAGGTAATAAGAGAAGTATTTTACTTTATTCAAGGCTAATGTAGGTGAATCCCAAAGGCCAGTATGAATCATGTAAAGGGTCAATATGCCTCTATTCTCTAAGACTAGTGATTCTCAGTCCATCTAGAAATAGCAACAACATCTAGGTAAAATATTTCAAACTGCATAGTTTGTTGTCTCTTCAAAGACCCTGATCTTTTGCCATAATAAACCACTATTTCTAACAGGAGAGTCAATCATTTCAGAGGTGGTGTGTGAGTAGCATGTATGTGTGCGTGTGCATGTGTGTGTGTGAATCAAGGGAGACCATAATATTGATGAACCTTACTAGGTACACTAAAATGCAAAAAGAAATTTTAAGCAAAGGTGTATTATTACTTTAGGGCAAAATGGAGAAAACATGGGAGAGGTGAATATTTAATTGAGTGGATCAGATTTCATTCATTGTTTCTTCATTAACTACTGTCCCAGAAGGGTCAGATACCCTAGAAGCCTATAATATAGGCAGAAATTAGTTCTTGAGACAAAAGCTTTGATTAACAAGAAGACTCATAAATGAAGAATTTCTTAAACAAATGCCTCTAAGTTAAAGGTCTCTTGGATAACTTAAAGACAGTCATCAAAAGAGAATTCAAGATAAAGACTGTTTGCTTTATTCTCCAGGCAGTTATGCACTCAAGTAGAAGTTCTAGGGGAGGAAATGCTGTCACTTCCTGGATCAGGCATATCCTATGGCCAGGAGCAGCCCTAGAAATATTGTGAATTAGGTCAAGTTATTAGTTTCCCCTCCAATTTTACCCATATCCAATCAGTTATCTACTAGCCTCCAGAATGGTCTTTCTAAACACAGTGTGATCTCAGTATTCATAATAAATTTAAGCTGCCTTGGACTGTCTATGAGGTAGTCCAGGATCTTCCCTACTGCCCTCTCCATCATTCCTTCAGCTCCACTATCTGCTTCTGGATCACATTTACCCTAATAAGAGAAACTTTTGTGGCAAGTTGCACCCTCCATTAAACCAACACTAACCACCTTCAAGACTTCCCCTGCAAGTAATTTCTGAAACTCTACAGGCAAATCTCAATCCTGGACAAGTTCACACCTGCACACTGGGCATCACAGTGCTTGCTTTCCCCTATGCCACTCAATCAAGGTGTATGCCAAGGCTCATAGCTGTTTTACCTCTGCTCTGTTCTGTCACGTGTCACCTTCAATGCCTCAAAGACTTTAGTGTGCCAAAGCTTTGCTGTGATTTTATGGTCAAATGCAAGGGAATATTACTTTCATATAAATCTCCAAGAATGGGAGGGTGGGTACCAAATTGTGTATCTTTTACCCCAAAGTTTGCAGACATTAAAACAAAGTAATTATTTCTGTTTTTATATATGACAACAATGTGCTTCCTAATACCCAGGCCTCAAAAGACCTTCAGGCAAAGTGGTAGACAACCCAAAAGGCAAGCACTGTACCATGTCAGAGCTACCTCTCCCTGACTTTTGATGGTAAAAATTGTAACTGTACCAAGATCTTAACAAGGGATTCCTTCTCACCAGAGGATCTTTTTTTTCTTAGTACTATGCTAGCCCTTCCTAAAACCTGAGGTCATTCTACTGATACACCAGACATGCTCGAATTGCTCCAACGTGTCTGTCTGGATCCCACAAGTGAAAACATCATGATTTCTTTCACAGGAGGATCCTCAATATCCCCTAAAATAGAGCTCCATCATTCCTGAACCTGCTGTTTTCCAGACATGCCCAGATCCATGAGCAGACATGGCCCATGCCCAAGCTGAGACATGAGTACACCTTAATTTATGGGTTGGGTGGAAGAAAAAGTATCTTGGGAAAAAACAGTATTTGGGCCACATATTGGAGGAAATGTAAAATTAATGCAAACACCACAGCAAATGATTCATAAAGAGAAAGCATGACAGAGAAAGCAGAAACATTATAGAAGCAACATATCAAAATGATCCACTTAAATCAAGTTTTGTTAAGATGTACAGAGAAGAATATACTAACATTCTTTAAAAACATAGTGACTCAAAGTAACTACTCAATAAACGTTGTTGAATGGGTGAGTTGTTTTATTTCCCTTAAGCAAATTAAATTTGACTCTGAGCTCCTACTTGCTAAGGTCAGGGAGGATTCAATTTCAGTCATTTTGGATGAGGATTTCCTTTCATTCCTCAGGTTTTAAAAACAACCTTGGAGGCTTATACAGTATTCACAAAATGAAGGATTACTCCATGGTGTTCACTATCCTTATAGTTGTCCACTCTACACATGATGCTACTGGGCAAACAGTCCTCCACCATCTGGCAGGTGATGGTGCTTCAGGTAGGCTCAGAAATGTTCTCTTGGCAGTTGTCTCAACACAGCTCCACCTCAAAACCAACACCACTCCAAAAGCCTCTCACAGACTTCTCCCCATATTTGGTGCTTTGTACGCATAGGAAACAGGTCTCTGTCACTCATGGACAGACCCAAATTCTACTAATTCTGCCTCAGAAGGAAAAAAGTGAAATCTATCCTTTGACTCCATAAGAACATTTTCTATTTCCTTGAACCACCACACTGGCCTCTCTCTCTATGAATTTATGAGCCAAAAGAATTGGAGTGTTTTTCTGCAGGTATTTTCCAATTTCTGTTCTTAACCCTGACTCATAAAAACTATTAACAACCCCTTAGACAAGGAACTCAAACTCACAACAGAGAGATTTGGCTTTTTTTTTATGTTAAGGAAAGGGAAAATACCTCTTGATCTTTCCATTATTGATAGTAGCCAGAACAAAACCCAAAATATGTTGCTCTCACATTACAATAGTTCCTGTGAGACTCTGGGTAATAGGCCCTAGTAAGAACTCTGAATCTGGAGTTGGAAGACTCCACCACCCTGTGCCCACTTCAGCTCATCATAGCTCCATTTCAGGTAAAGGTAGGTCCATTGACCTCTAAGACTATCATGGAGATCACATGAAAAAGGAGTTTTATAAATGCTGAGGGCTAGACAGAGTGGATGGTAGTGTGGACCATGCCAAAAATCAGCAGAAATCTAGATTAGCTGCACCTGCTCTTCTGTGACCAAAAAGAAGTCTTCAGAGTTGCAGTGACCCCTTGGGCCTCTGAATAGGAACTCACCTCCTCACAGGCTAGTTCTGCTGTTTCATAATCCTGGAGGGAGAACGGGCCCTAGTGGCAACCCACAGTAATACCAGGCAGAAATGTGATCCCTGGGCCATTGCAGGGCAGGAAAGCAGGTCTATCACCTGTGCAATGTTTGCTGTGGGGCCCAAGGCCTGAAAGGCAGCTTTGTTCAGCTACCAGGTGAGCTGCAAGAGGAAGGTGCGTCTCCAGCCACTGCCACTAAGACCTGCACAAAGCATTCATTCAAAGGCATACTCCTGGCTGGGCCTTCTGATGCTGCTTCTGACTTATTGGGTTGCCTATACAGAGATTATTTCCCTGCCTGGGCACCCCCACTGCTGACCCCACTACTGCACAATGCCACTCAGAGGGCACGGGTAGAATATTACATTCCAGAGAGAAAAGGCAATGCTCAGGCTGAAAAGACCCGGCTGCAGTGTAGGACACTCCTCTTTCACCACAGAGCTCCCTGTGTCCCTACAGACAATAGGCCTCTGTGCAGCCCCATCTCCTAATGCAGGGACAGCTTACATGTTTTCATCTTTGGAAACTTCAAACTGCTCAGTCCCCAGGAACGGCTGTAAAAGGAAGCGTCTGTCTAGGAGAGAAGGGGAGAAGAAGAGGTGAGATTTAGTCCTTCAAAATAATCTCCTGGCCAGGTTTATTTATTCAATGGTCAATGTCAAGTTTTGCTAGTTTATTCTTTCTTTCATTTAAACAGTCAATACTTCAATATCTATAGTCATCAACTATGTGCTTGGCATCTTGCTAAGGTCTCTTACTGGAGATGCAGAGCCCTAGAGGGGAAAACTAAATAAGATTGTCCTGCCCTTAAGCAGATGGTGTCTGAGTGTCTGAATAAGCATTTTGTGAATTGGTTTTATGTGGGACATCCTTTTCCCCACTCTATGCAGCACCTAGCTTTTATCTTCATTTTGTACAGACTCCCGAATCTCTTCTGATGTATCAGAGAATAAAGTCAACATGTTGGGTTTCCCAGCCAATCTCTTACTGATGCGAATATAAAATAGTATAACCTCTGTAAAGGATAATTTGTTAATATACAAAAACAATGTATATGCATTTACCCTTCAACCCAAAAATATCTCCAAGAGAAATTTACCCTGAATATATACCTCTAATAACATGAAACTACATATAAACAAAGGTTACTCAGTGTAACATCATTTTTATTTGCAAGACATTGGAAACTACTTAAATGTCCAAGCATGGAAGAGATTGGTTGAATAAACTATCATATTTCACAATGGAGTACTATGCTGTCATACAAAAGAATGATGATCCTTATACAATAACACAGAGTGATTTCCAGGAGATATTTTTAAGTTCATAAGCACAATGCAAGAAAACATATATAGTATGCCACTTTTTATAAAAAAATAAAAGGGGAAATAAGGAAAGATACAAATCTGCTTATCTTCACCAATAAGAGAGGACAAACTGGAAAAAATTGGGTACTTAAGGGTGAGGAAACAGGGAGGTAAGGGAGTGACACTCCTCTGGGTATAGCTTTGTATACAGTTTTGACATTTGGATTCTGTAATGGAGGTTAAAAATATGCCTCAAAGGATGTTATTGGGTCAATTGACAGAGATGAAATAAGAACAGTAGATTATATCAAAAAATTTTGTCAGTGTTTACTCAAGTTGACAAGCATGTTGTTGTTATGTAAGAGAATATTAATGTTCCTAGCAAATAGACACTGTAATATTTAGTGAAAAGGCTCTAGGAGATGAAACTTACATCAAATGGTTCAGAAAAATTGTGTGTGTGTATGTGTATGTAGGGTAAAAAGAGAGGGAAAATAAAGCAAATGGAACAGAATGTTAACAATAGGAGAATCTGAGTAAAAGGCATATGGTTATCCTTTATACTAATCTTATTCTTGTGGTTTTTTTGTTATGATTTAAATTATGTACAACTTAAAAATATGTTTAAATGTTGAGTAGGATTTCCATTGATTACATTTCAGAAGAGAAATGTGAACCTGATTGCCTCAGACTGTCCTGCTACTTCAGTTATTATCAGAACCACAGAATGCAACAGCCTCTTGGTCTACTATGGGGTCTTCCTAAAGTTATTCTCAGAATTTGACAGGTAAAGTTTCATCCTGGGTGCACTTTTCACTGCACCAGGCAGAGCCCAAGGTAAAGGAAGTTAAAGATTGCCTTGACTGGGCTAAGAGGGCTTAGATTAAGAATAGTTGCAACATCATGCATGAGGATTAGGCCAAGAACTTTATGCATGTCATCTCATTTAATCCTCCCAATACATGGAGACAGGAGCAGTAATGTTTTTGAGGAAGAAGTAAAGGAATAGGGGCCTTAACCTATGAGAAGTAACAGTGTCATGACTGGAATTCAGATGATCTAGTCTCAACTCCTGTGCCCTCTAACCTTTATGATGCAACACCTACCTCAAAGGTAGAGAGACCAGACTGACCTGGCAAATGTTAACATTCTACAGGCCTTGGTTCAGAGGCTACATCCTCTGTAAAAGCTTGCTTAAACCTTAGGGAGGCACTGATATGATTTTCCCAGTTTCCCATCTCACCTGGTACACAATACTGAAAGACATTACTGGCCCACAACAAAGTAAGCAAAAATAAAGACAAAGTAGTAAGTTTTTCACAAAGATGAATTACTTCAATTTAAATAATTGGTCTTTATTACAAAATTGTGCTTCTTGGTGTTGGAGTGTCATTTTTTAATGAAATAAGGATGTCAGGAAATGGTTTTTATAGTGCCTTGACTTGGCAAAAAAAAAACAAAACTAAAAAAGCAGATTAACAAATCTGCATCAGTTGCCAAAATGTATTTTGAAATTATAGAGACTTATGAAATTCAAAATTCTATCAGCTAATAGACTAGTCACCCTCTGAGGCATCTTCCACCCATAAGAGTGAATGGCTCTACATCCCACAGACTCAGAATCTTGAGTGTCATCTACCAGGTCCAGGAGAGACATGCATGGCTTCATACCATGGTTCAGCTACTCACAAGTCAAGAGACTTTGAGCAAGTTGTTTAACATCTTTGAACCTCAGTTATTTTTAATTTATAAAATAAGGATAAAAATAGTATCCTTAAATGCAGTTTCATGGGCTTTGGGGCCCAAAACCACACATAGGCTTGTGTGGCATATAATAAAAATGGCCACAAATCTTTGCACTTCTTCCATCAAGAGGTAGAATCTGCTTCCCCATCCTTTGTATCTAGATTGGCCTTTCATTGCTTCAGCTAAAAGGATGTAGCCTGGGCTACAAGTGTCTATTCACATTTGACCTTGGTCTTGAAATACTCCCTATTTGCCACATGAACAAACCCTGAATGGCCTGAAAGTCAATAAGGCCCCATCATTCTCACTGCCCTAGTCGACAGCCAGCCAATACCTACAAAGGCTTTTGAAAGAGGCCATTCAAGGCTAACCAGTTCTTAATTTGACCACCGATATAAGAGTGAGCCCAGCCAATAACAGCCAAGCCTGACCTAGATCATCAAGGACACCCAAATGAACCTTAGACTCATGAGGAATACTAAACAGTTGTTATTTGAAACCACTACATTTCAGGGTGCTTTGTTATTCAGCAAAAGCTAACTGATACAGTTCCTTTTCCAGTATTAATATTTTCAAAGTGACCTCAAGCAATAATCTTATCTGAAAAATATATTGAACCATTTCTATTTCTTTAGTTTATTTCAAGAACTACATGCTATAATTAAAATATTTGTCACATAGTGCTGGTACATATTAAATACCTAACGAGGGACAATTACAAGTATTCAGTTTAGAAGTGATGTAACAGTAATAAAAGTAGCAATATATTTCCTCCCCAACCCACCCTCTACATGGAATTCTAGTCCTGAGAAACTGCAGACAGAAGTTATTTGTTTGAAGTATCTATTCATCCTGTGACCAATAAGATGTCTTATGCAGTTTGCTCAGCTAGTGTTTAACTGATTTTGTATTCCTGACTCATAGTCTTAACTTTTTAGTTATACAAGGTAGGTGCTAAAGTATCCCAAAATACAGAATTTTTACCCATTTTTTCAGAGAGTTAACAGTGTAACTTTCCCCAGAATCAAAGAACCTTATATGGTAAGGAGATTGGGAATGAGAGCTGCTAACTTATTTTGCAGAGTCCCTGGGCATCAGGCATTCTCTCAAAGGCTTTACATAAGTTATTCACAACAATCTTGGGTCAAGCATTTTTGCCCCATATACTAATTAGGAAATTGAGTCCAAGGTTGTTGAGTGACTCTTCCATGACCATTTGGTCAATAAGGGACACAGCCAGTGTTGTATCAGGTCAGATGCATCAAGACCTGTTGATCTTTCCCTAGAGACAAGCTTTCTTCTTTGAGATTATCTGAGAAATCTCTTACAGTGTCCCCCTTTTTGCCCCGGCATCTACTACCTTCCTAGTCAGTCGGGCTTACGGCACACCCATCATCTCCCACCTGAACAAATACAGTAGCCTTTTGTCTCACTGCTCCTAGGCTCACCCTCTAACTATGGTTCCACTCCCTGCCACAGTGACCTCTATGACATATAAATCTGATTATATAAAATTCCTACTCCTCAAAATGATTCCATCTCTCTATCAGCTGCAAGATAAAATCTAAAGTCTTCTATGTGGCATGAACAGCTATCTACTTCATCAGCCATGAGTTCCAACTCTCCTCCTTCCAGTCCATACTAAGCTACTTCTAGTTCCCACTGCTACCATGCTTTTCCTCATTGCCACTCTTTTGTGCATTTTTGTCGCTTTCTGCTGTACTCTCCCCAAGGGCTTGAATTGCTTACAGACTCTGACTTTATTGTCAAGTCTCCCTTCAAATACCAAATCCTTTGTGAAATCTTTACAGGAGCTTTTAAACCAGGGGTGTTCAACCTGCAGCCCATGGGCTTCATGCATCCCAGGATGGCTATGAATGTGGCCCATCACAAAATCATAAATTTACTTAAAATATTATGAGATTGTTTTGTGATTACATGTCACAATGTATTTAATGTGTGGCCCAAGACAACTGTTCTTCCAGTGTGGCCAAGGGATGCCAAAATGTTGGACACCCCTGCTAGATCATCTTCTCCCACAATCCCTCCATTCACCAGGTTAAAACAATATTCACATTATAATTGTTCCCCTATCTCCCCCAGTAGCATTGCAAACCAGGCATCTCTCCAAATCAGTAGATTTTGTATTTGTACCATGCTCATAAAAAGGATTATTATAGTGGTCTCTGCCTTTTAGTTTAGTGGGCAAGAGTCTAAGACAGAAACCAAATTAGATGTCACTAATCAGTTATCAGACTTTGAACCAGTAAGCATTTCAGGGCTGTAGGGTAACAGGTCTCTTATTGATAAGCACCTCATTTTTAGATACAATAAAGGACTGTTCAAAGCAAGCAGCTGTATCCTGAACTAAAGAATCATTGAGCTAAGAAAAAAAGGGAGAGAGATGACAAGGAAAACCTTAATGAAATAAATAGAAAAACCTGCAGAAGGGCTTAGAAAAAATGATTTACTTCAATTTTCAGAAGTGCCAAGTACAGCATGTATATTCCTTGTGGGTAAGAAAGAGGAAATTTTGTGAGAAACAAGATCTTCTTAAGCAGGTGCTAGAAAAATTAAATCTCATAGAGCACACATCAATGCCAGAATTATGATCCACTTGGTGAAAAAGGAAAAGGCATTTGGCTGGACCAAGAGCAGAAAGGGATTGGAGAGAGACAACGTGATACCAGGTAGGTAAAGAGGTCCTCCAGGTGCAGGCTGTGCTGGCTGTGAGCAAATTCATACTCTACACCTCAGACAGGATTGCAAGGAACAACTAGATGCTGGTGATTGGGCCATTCTTAAGTCATTTTGCAAAGAAATAGCAGCAGCATTTTTTGTCTGGATGACAAAATCATTAGGACAATTTAACTATATGCCCTTCAAGCATAAAGATGATAAGGT
>PVIA01015398.1:0-22923 GCA_004024845.1 Tonatia bakeri
TTGCTGCTTTTAAGATTCTCTTGTCTTTAATCTTGGATAATGTAATTATGATGTGCTCTGGTGTGTGCTTCCTTGTGTCCAATTTCTTTGGGACTCTCTGGGCTTCCTGGACTTCCTGGAAATGTATTTTGTTTGCCAGCTTGGGGAATTTTTCCTTCATTATTTGTTCAAACAAGTTTTCAATTTCTTGGTCTTCCTCTTCTCCTTCTGGCACCCCTATGATTCAGATGTTAGAGTATTTAAAGTTGTCATGGAGGTTCCTAAGCCTCTTCTCACTTTTTTGAATTTTTGTTTCTTCATTCTATTCTAGTTGGGTGTTTCTTTTTTCCTTCTGGTCCAAACTGTTGATTTGAGTCCTGGTTTCCTTCCCTTCACTGTTGGTTCCCTGTACACTTTTCTTTATTTCACTTTGCATAGTCTTCAGTTCTTTCTTTATTTTGTGACCATACTCAACCATTTCTGTGAGCATCCTGATTACCAGTGTTTTGAACTGTGCATCTGATGGGTTGGCTATCTCTTCATCACTTAGTTGTATTTTTTCTGGAGTCTGGATCTGTTCTTTCATTTGGGCCGTATTTTTTTGTATCGGTACTCCTGTTACCTAGTAAGGGGTGAAGCCTCAGGTATTTGCCAGGACTGAGCAACCCAACTTGCTTTGTTGTGGCACTGTATGTGGGATGGCGTCCGAGAGGGAACTGTGCCTGTTGCTTAGCTCTCGGCTGGCTTTCAGTCATTTTCTCCGCTAACTACAAGCAAATTGGGCCCTTCCAGGTGGGTGGTTTTGTATATGTTACAGGACCCTGTGGGTCTCTCCAACAAACTTTCCTGTGAGGCTGGGAGTTTTTCCTGACACCTTAACCCCCATAGGTTTTTTCATTCAGAAGTGTTGAGGCTTTATTTTCCCCACACTAATACTGGGTGGTATGGTCTGTCTTGCTCCTCAATTGTTCCCCCTGGTTTATCTGCATGCAAGTGTGGGACTGGCCGCTCCACCAGCCTCTGCCTTGCTGTGAGTCCTCTCTGTCCAGCTGCTCCTCTCTGCCCCTCCTATGGATCTGGATGAATGTTTCTTTAACTCCTTGGTTGCCAGACTTCCATAGAGTTCAATTTTCTGGCAGGTCTAGTTGTTCTTTGTTTTTAAATTTCTTGTTGTCTGTCCTTCAGATGTGTGAGAAGGCGCAGTGTATCTACCTAGGCCTCCATCTTGGCTAGAAGTCTATTAGACACTTTTTCTTTGCCATTGGTCTCTTTTTTCCTGAGTCATTACCTATCCATAGCATTGCTTTTAGCAACTACTTCTGGAAATTTTTCTTTTCATATCATTTAAATTCCTTAATTATTAGATTTTTTTATTTTCTCTTTTAAGTGTAAGTGGTTATTTTACTTGGTGAATGAGCAGTATTGAATTTAAAAAGAAATTCTAACCTTTAATCCATCTTTATGATTCTCTTTTCAACCACATTGATGTTCCTGTTACATGATAGGACTCCAGATTATTAAAGCAGGTGGTCAGGGAACAATTCCAGTCCAAGATTTGTTATGGAATGAAAAGAGATGAACAGCATTTTTGTTGAAACTAGACATAATTGAATTTTATTCTTATTCTTAGTTTATGAAACTGCTGCAGAATGCCCTGTGTACTTATTCCCACTCTGTTTTCATTTTTTAACCTGATCCTTTTCCTTCTCCTATTCTTTCTGAGCAACTCTTTTCTTACAAAGGTGGTAGAAAACAGGTAAGAAAGCAAAAAAGAAAGGAATTTATGTCCTGTTTTCTGTATTTAAGCTTTTCATTGGCGATATGCCTTCCACATAAATCATCTTATTACATTGTGTATGTGTACATGTGTATTTGAGTTTGACCAGTATATCCTTGTTTACTTGTTCCTTCTTCCTGACTTACAGGGCAAGTTTTACCTCCTGTTTGACAACATTCTGATTCTTTCAATCAGAATTACATGGACCACCTCTTACATTATTTGTATGTCCCTATATTAAGGCATTGATCCCATTCTATGTGTTTGTTTCTGTCATTAGACTAAGAGTATGGACTGTGTCAAAATCAGTGTGTCACTCTGGCGTATAATAGGCCTGGGTAGGTTAAGGAATGGATTACTTTTGCCAGTAGATGACAGCGTGGATGTATAATTTATAAAATAGTAAGCTTGTAGCAACATTTTATGCTTCTGAAGTTGCTGATACTGTGGGGATGTATTTTAGATGCAAAATAATGATACAGTATCTGAGACCTGCTTAAGAAAGAGTTGTGAGGTTTTCCTGTTTCCCTATTTTCTCCCCTTGCCCAAGTCTGTCATTTAATTAATCATATGTTTGGAGTAGAAAGGGAAAACTCAGTTTAGTTCTTGGTGCTTGGTATTGGTCTTTTCTTCCCCCGGGCTAATTCATACCCTTTGAGACAGCTCTGCTAAGATTCTGAAAGGGGGAGGAAATGAGCCTTTAAGCCCATGTGGATCTGGCTCTCCTAAGTTACATCCCTTGACCCTTGGGAGCTCATTAAATGTAATTCATTCTGTGTATTCTGCTTGATGCCACATGATTTCTTGGGCTTGTGTGGGAGAGGTGAATCATTAAGGTTCCATGGGACTGAGTCAGGTGAGGACTGGCATATCCAACACTGTATGAAGTTCATATTATGAACCACTGCCTAGAACAGTTATAGAAGGTATTTTGGGGCCATTTGTCCATGTCTATATGGATAGTAGAGAGTAACACAATTCCCCCTCTTTGACTTTCCCCATATTTTTATACTTGGGCATATGCAAACCTAATCTATCAAAAGCTTGCCATCACCTATCAAGGATGAGATACACGACCTATATGTTTTTTCAAGAATGATGAGTTCTATAGGGACCCAGGAATGACCACTTTGTCATCTTAGCCCCTGGGAACAAAGGAAGGTGGCTGTAGAAGCACCTGAGTCAGAGCCTGTGCCCAGTTGTGCATCTGCCCAGATGTCCTTAATCTGAGCATTGTGAACCTTCCATTCATCTATTTTGTCAGAATCTTCCTTTTCAGTTTTGGAGGGATGCTAAATTCTAAAATACTGAAGGAACTGAAAATTTAATCAGCAGTGAATGACCTGTGAATAATTCACTTTCTACGTTGGTGACCATTTCTTTTATTATTGTCTGTTCTGCCAAGTTTTTTGCTATACTGACAACATGTTCTGTTTTTTCTTTCTTTGCTGGTAGCTATCTTTTCATAGTCTTTTTTTGACATATTGATGTCATCTGTCTCCTTCTACTGTTACTAAAATTGAAAGTTAAGTGAATACATATAACTAAATTTATATTCACATTTTAATTTACACATTATAGTCAAACTTTAAAAATTTAGGATAGCATATTATGCTTGTGTTTATTACAAAAACAAATAAAGTTATTGCCTTTAGTGCAATATGTAATTTTCCCAAAATTCTTTACTATTATTTGCCAAGAATATGGTTAGAATCTTTTAGAAAACAAGAGAAATGTGTATGCTCAATATATTAAACTTAAGTCAACTTGATTTATTTTTATGATAGTGAAAATATTTTAAATATTGTTTTTTTAGGCCAACCTTATCTTGATCCAGCTCTTCCTCCACAAAGGCAAGACAGATTTTATCCTAATACTGGTAGACTATCTGGGCCAGCAGAACTCAGAAGTTTTAATATGCCATCACAGGATAAAGCAGGTAATACATATTTTGTATATGGTTGTGTTTTTTTAATAATGGTGGCAAACTAAAAAACTAGAAGCTGACTAAAGGACCATATAATTGCTACATGTGGTAGCTCTGAAGGCCACAGTTTCTTTTCTGAAATGTTCCTGGTTTTGTATTTCTTGTTGTGTTGCAGATGCCCATGGTGTCTGTGTAGACGTTGGTGATTGGTGTGGGCGCCATGGTAATGAGTTGACTCTGTTAACCTGTGATGGAAAGTTTACTCTGTTCCATGATTAATTTCTAATTTTCCCAGTAAACTTACATATATCTTGTTTAGTCATGAGGGAAATTAGGCTGATGTGAATGGATATGTGAAAATTCACCAGAAAAATAATTTGGGTGTATGCTCTGTTACTGGTTTAATCAATTTTCTTATTTAAACATTTAATGTAACATTTACTGAGGAACCTAGTATTTGTCAGGCTCTCTTTTGCTTAAATCACTACAAAGCAACCCAGTGAAGTTTTGAAGTATATGTATCTAATGTATCAGTCAGAAGTATATAAAGAAATTAAGAATATAAAAAGAGTAAAACATAAATAGAAAATTAATATAAATTTATTGGTAAAAGTTTCTTTAGGAGAGGGTATATAGTTGTAGGGAGAGCATTATTTGTTTGAACTAATTATTTTAGAAAAAATTTTTTTAATAATAAAACAGACCTATGGTCTAGATTTCTATTATTAGTTATAATTAAATTCTTTTTGTTAGGATTTTGAAATTGTTTTTCCTCATTAATTCATGCATAATGGAATGAAAAAATATATGTAATTAAACTACTGCTATTTAATTTTTTTTACAGTTTATTTATTTTTGGTAATTGAACAACATCTAATTAAGCAGATATTTAAGTGCTTCTTGTTTAGAAGGTGCCCTGCGTGATATTGCAGACAATGTAATTATAAGGCATAGTTTATTATAATTATACTAATAATTAATTGGGGGAGAAAGACATGTATCTTCAATACTGGTGAGAATAGTAAGTCTCATTAGAGAATATGCTGTGTTTACAGGAAGGGAGAATGCTTGTCTGTCTGAAGGATCAGGGGAAACTCCAAGAGGGATGTGCCACATGAGTTATTTTTGAGAGTATTTGAAAAATCAGTTGGGAGGTGGGGTCTGTGCCAACAACAGTATAAGCAAACAGTGAGAAAAGCAATAACATGAGTCATGTGGATAATCACTGTAAAACTGGGATATTGACCACTTGACAAGGCCTTAGAGGATTAAGTGAGTTAATATGTGTGGAAGAGTTTTGTGAATTGAAGTTTTATATGAACGTAATGTATTACTATTGCTTTGTTACTATTTGGTATTTACATGAAAGAGAATGGGGAGAGATGTGGTTGAAATACATTGACTTAGCAGTAGTGGTCAGTAAGCATTCTATTGAATGAAAGTGAATTATCTCATTTAACCTTCACAATGTACCTATGAAGGTAGACACTAGTATTTTCATTTTTTAGATAAAAAAACTGAGACCCAAAAAAGTGCTTATGATCTGGGGATAGAAAGTATCTGAGGTAGGATTTGAATCCATGTCTGCCTAACTTAAGCCATGGGCTTGATCCCTATTCTTTTTTGAAATGAGAGGGTAATGGACCTCTTGGATCCAGTTATTGATGCACTAAATATTTATACAATGCTCATTGTATGACAGGCATTGTGGAAATTGCTCTATTTCAGTGGTGAGCTGGAGTTCAGCATTCCTTATACCTTGAGGTTCTGCATACAGTGTTGCACAACATAATGACAGAAATAATGAGTACAAAATGTTATGGGAGCATGTGGGGCATTCACCAAAATGGGGTGCTAGTATTTGTGTGTGGGCTAGTCAAGAAAATCTTCTTGGAGGAATTAGGTGGACCAAAATGATGGTGATAATATTTTAGTAGAAGATTTAGAATTAAGAGTGCCCAGTAAGTTTTGGCTGCATTGTAGAGTGTGAGTCCGGGTGTATTGAAACAAACAGTGAAGAGGTAGGAAGTGCATAGAGCTTTCAGGGCCTTTCTGGCGCTGGCTGCGGTGACGCCGCAGGCTGCGTGGGAGGGGCTGACTTAAGGATAAATCGAGACTCAGAGTTTGCTATGGACTACAGCAATTGCCTTGGTGACAGAAACTCCCAGTCTCACATGAGAGTTTGTTGAGAAGCGGGCTAGAGATGAGCAGGTGAGCTGCATTGTTTCCTCTCTGTCCCCTCCCCCACAGGCAGGGCTGCAGCACAGCAAGGAGGGTTGCCCTGCCTGGGTGAATACCTAAGGCCCCGCCCCCTTACAACTTAACAGGGGCACCAAACAAAGAAATAGGGCCAAAATGAAAGAACAGCAAAATCTCAGAAAGAGAGCTAAGCAATGAGGAGATTGCCAACCTATCTGATAGAGAATTTAAAGCCTTGGTAATCAAAATGCTCACAGAAATCGTTGAGTATGGTTGCAAAATAGGGGAAAAAGTGAAGGCTATGCAAAATGAAATAAAGAAAAATGTATATGGAACCAGCAGTGAAGGGAAGGAAACTGGGACTCAAACCAACAGTTTGGAGCAGAAGGAAGAAATAAACATCCAACTGGAACAGAATGAAGTAACAAAAATTTAAAAAAGTGAAGAGAAGCTTACAAACCTCTGGGACAACTTGAAACATTCCAGTATCAGAATCATAGGGGTGCCAGAAGGAGAACAACAACAGCAAAAAATTGAAAACTTATTTGAACAAATAACAAAGGAAAAATCCCCCAAGCTGGTGAAGGAAATAGACTTCCAGGAAGTCCAGGAAGCTCAGAGAGTGCCAAAGAAATTGGACCCAAAGAGGAACACACCAAGGCACATCATCATTAAGTTATCCAAAATTAAAGACAAAGAGAAAATCCTAAAAGAAGCAAGAGGAAAGGAGATAGTTACCTACAAAGGAGTTCCCCTAAGGCTATCAGCTGATTTCTCAAAAGAAGCTTTGCAGGCAAGAAGGGGCTGGAAAGAAGTATTCCAAGTCATGAAAGGCAAGGACCTACATCCAAGATTACTCTATAGAGAAAGGTATCATTTAGAATGGAATGGCAGAGAAAGTGCTTCCCAGATAAGGTCAAGTTAAGAGTTCATTATCACCAAGTCCTTATTATATGAAATGTTAAAGGGACTTATCTAAGAAAAAGAAGATAAAAAAATATGAACAATAAAATGACAATAAACTCACAGCTATAAACAAATGAACCTAAAAGAAAAGAAAAACAATGAAAACAAAAACTAAGCAAACAACTAGAACAGGAACAGAATTAGAGAAATGGACATCACATGGTTTTCGGTGGGGAGTGGGAAGGGAGGAATAGGTGGGGAAAAGGTACAGGGAAGAAGAAGCATAATTGGTAGGCATTAAATAGACAGGTAGAGGTCAAAAATGACATAGGAAACAGGACTCAAAGAACTTACATGTGCAACCCATGGACATGAATTAAGTGGGGGAAATGCTGGAGAACCTTGGTTGGGAAGTGTAGGGTGGAGTGGGGGGTAAGGGGGAAAATTGGGATAAATATAATAGCATAATCAATAAAATATATAAAAAAAAGGTTTTCAGGGTCTTGCATACCTGTTTAGAAATTTGGACCTTATTCACAGGGTAAACACATTAAAAGATATTTCAAACAAAAAATATATATAATCAGATCTGAATTTTAGAGAAATTGCTGTGATTGCATTGTGGTGAATAGATTGGAGGGAGTGGAGGCAGGGTAACATTTTAGGAGACTTATGATAGGAATCTACATGACTGATAGTGGTAGTTTAGCGGAGGGGGTAGATAAATGGGAACAGACATAGAGAAAACAGAATTGGGAGGATTTAGAATTGAAGGCAAGTAGGAGTCAGGAAGAAGAAGGAATCTTTGCTGATGCCCAGGTTCCTGGCTGTGGCCTCTGGGCCATTCATTGTTCTGAGACAAGGAACAAGGAGCAGCAAGAAAATTTGACAAGAAAGATTATAAGTTACACTTTGAACTTAGAAAATTAGCAGTGTCTTTTTTACACCTGCATGAATATTCAGATCGGCAGTTCAAGCTTTCAAGTCCTAGGGGAAATATCTAGATGGGAATTAAACATCTGGAAGTCTTTAATAGTATGTATACATCAAATTAAAACTGTAGGAGTAGAGGGGATTTCTCAAGGAGAGAAGGGGACAAAAATTGGGCTGATGGTGGAATGCTGAAGAGACCACTATGTAAAGGTGATTAGAGGTAGTGGTACCCTGAAAGAGACTGAAGAAAGCTGCAGCTAGAAAGAAGAGATGGAGAGAAGGAGGGGTACCATCACAGAAATTAAAGGCGAGAGGATTTAAAGAGGGAGGGAGTGGTCAGCATGGTGAGAAATAACATAAGGACTGTGTCTGTTTAGCAAAAAAAAAAAAAAAAAGACTGTTTTTGATTTGGGGGAAAACAATTTCAGTGGAACAGTTGATGTTGTGAATAAATTACAGTAAAATGAGAGTAAAATGGGAGGAATTCCAAACAATGTGTATAGAACAATTCTTGACTATTAAGGAACGAGGTAGCTAGCTGTAGGAGGATTCTGTGTCATTTTTACGTAGCAGTTGGGAGAGACTTGCAGAAGGGAAGAGGGAGGCCTCAGATGGAGGAAAATCCCCAAGGAAGCTGGAGGTATCAGAATCAGAGGTATAGATTGTCTAGAAGGATCCTTTTCCATGATAATAAGAGGAAATATCAGAGCAGTATAATTGCTGTGATATTTATATGTTTGATTAGAAAAAGTTAAGGGAGTTTCTAAGTGGCTGGAATAATACTTTTGAGGAGAATGGGGGTTGGAAATTGCTGAGGAGAAAGCTGGCTTAGAAGACACAGAAGGAAAGCTAGGCAGTAAGCATCTGTCAGCCTGGAGTGGTGCCAGTCTACATGGCTCTGAGGTATATTTTACCCCAGAAGTGCTAAGTGGCTCAGGCATAAGAACAGTGGAAGCAGAGAGTTGCATTAATTTAGAGCTGGAATGTTCTCAAGAGACGGAATAGTTCTTGATAACAAAGTTCAGGAACATTTGTTTAGAAACTGGCTAAATTCAAAGGCTAGTCTGTACTACATGATGGAGGAATAAAGAAAGAAAGGTGAGAGGGAGGAAAAAAGGAGCAAAAGAAGGAAGGAGAGAGAAAAGAAAGGAAGTGAGGTGGGAGAAAAATGAAAGAAGGAGGAAAGAAGAAAGAAAGGAGGAGGAATGCTCCTTCCTAGAAGTCTCCCCACGATGATGCTGCTTGGAGCAGGATTGCCTAGGAACAGGCTGCCACATGCCTTTGCAGAACTTTGATTTGAGTCTGCCAAGGTTCCCAGGGACCTCATTCTTCTCTGTGGCTCTAACAACCATTGGTTGCTGGTGTCAAGCTGGTTTATGTGCTGACAAGGGGAGTGGGGAAATATTACTGTTCTTTGTGATCTGGAGCTATTCTAGGAATGGGGTGGTAAGTTATGTATTCATGGTTTAACTTTTATGTCTAGATGGGCCAAAGTCTTCAGAAATGGAATCCAGTAGAAATGACAGCAAAGACGATCTTGGTGTAAGTATTGAAAGTAGAATTTTATTGTTTGGGAGACTTCTAATCTCTTGGTTAACTGGAACAGAAATTTAGCTAGGAATCTAGTTGTTGATATATAGCTCTTTTATTTTGACAAGTACACTTCCTATTTAGCATTATAGCTGTTACTTTTCTGGAATGTACCTGATGGTAATAAAATACAACTTACAGGCTGTAATGTGTCTATAAGCTAGAAGCTTGAGTTATTTTATTATAGTTAAACAAGAATTTGGGTTTTCTCCCCTTGGATTTTTGTTTGAATGTTTTGAAGTATATTTTTGTTACTATGTTTACAATTTTGGTTTTGTTTGCCTTATTTTGTGTTGAAAATATAAACATAAGCATCTTCTTTTCAGTATATGCTTGATAAAAGAATGTATAATTTTGTACTCTTGGGCTATTCATGTGCTATATCTTGAGTCAGAATATTACTTTGTTGGTTAAAGCTGTTTTCTGTTTGAGTTAATGAAATACTTGTGATGGCAAAAATCCATCTGATGTAGAAATCTGTTTGAATCTTTCCCTGGAGCCATTTAAGACTATCGTGGACTGCTTTCTGCCTAGCTACCTAGGAAATGGTTACAAATTTTGCTGTTATTTTTAGTGACTGTCATCTGTCAATTTGTTATAGAATTTAAATGTGCCTGATGCATCTCTCCCCACCAAAAGTGAAGCAACTGGCCCTGGCTTTGTACCTCCAGTCAGAGGTCCGTTGCTCCCAGTGGATGTAAGGAGCCCATACATGAGAAGAGGTCCTCCTTTCCCTCCGCCTCTGGGCAGCATGTATGGAGCTTCCCGTGATTATTTTCCTCCGAGGGACTTTGCTGGTCTACCACCTCCTCCATTTGCAAGTATGCTTTTTTAAAAAAAAAATTTAATATATGTTTCACAGCATAAATCAGACATGTTAAGTCCACTTCCTATTCATGTACTAATATAGTGGAAGATAACTTTTCTCACATTCTGTGAGTGCACCATTACTTTGGTACACTGCCTTAGGGAAGGCAGCCAACCATCAGTAGACTGTAATGAGTTTTCAGCTTGATTCATCTCAATAATGTGGAATTATTTCTGTGTTTTGTTTGTCAAGAAGATCATTGAATTTTTGCAGCAGTCTTATGTTAAGACTGAAATTATTTGTACCTTATTTGATAGAAACTGGTTACTATGGCAACTAGTGAAAATAATTACAATTATATTTTAGCATTAAAATCACTGGCTGAAGTATTTTTAAAGTCAGGTCCTTTTTCTTAAGTAGTTCTCATGCAGTCCTACTTATTTAAATCTAAAATGTGTTCGGACTGGTTGAATTTATTGAAATTCTTTTAGCCTCACATTAGAAAAATGAAATACTTTATTGCTTTTATGTTTATACATTGCCATTTAGAACTATAGTTTTCTACAGAATAGATGCATGATTAGCAAACAGTAGGCAGAAGCCTGTTATTTTCCTGATGTGGTCGTTCCCTTCCCTCATTCCTCTTTTATTTTAAGGTGTGAATTAAAATGAATTTTGTTTGGGGAATTTTTAGGTAGTATTTGATATAACTATAAATGTTTTAGGATAATATCAGATTAGAATTGGGAATTACTGATCTGAATTTTAAGTCTGGTGAAAATATATTACTTGGAAACTTCTTAAAAGTAAGTTTGTATAGAATTCTTTTTAAAAAGTGTTAACATGTTAGATCTTCATAAGTAAAAAATTGGGGCCAAAATTTATGATATTCCCTTTAATCATGTGTAGTTGAAGGAAGTATGTTTTTCTCAATGTTGTAAAAATTCCATTTGTTAGATCAAGTAATTGTTCTGGTGTCAAGTTTTGAATGTAAAGATAGGTACTAGAAGGTATAAGCTAATGATTTATTATGGTTGCAGTATAGGTGCTTAAAATTAAAAGAATGTCTTTTATTAATCTTTTTGAACAGTGAGAAATGTCTACCCACCAAGAGCTTTTCCTCAATATCTTCCCCCAAGAGCTGGATTTTTTCCCCCACCCTCAGCCACGTCCTCACATCCTGAAGGTAGAAGTGAGGTCCCATCAGGGTTGATTCCGCCTTCAAATGAGCCCGCTACTGAATGAACATCCAGAACCGCAAGAAACTTGACAATATTTTTGGTCTCTTTGCAAAAGTAATTATTCTTCTTTTCTTTTCTTTTAATTAAAATAATCGGGGTGACATTAAGATTATAGTTTACAAGTGTACATTTCTATGATACATGATCTATATATATATCAAAAGTAATTTCGCCTTCTCTCATGTTCTGTTTAAGTAACAGCTGTTACTTAAGTGGTTATACTTATGCTCAGATTGGAGCTTAATGGAATTACATTCTCAGGATACTATTTTGTAAATAAAGATGATTTAAATATGAATTATATGAGTAAATTATTTCCATTTTATTTTATCCTACATAGTGTAATTATTTTAATTTGATTAATAAATCCACTATTACATAAACAATAATGGGGATTTCCTGGATATAATTTTGCAGTTGGGGATGTTTTAAATTCCAAAGACTGTGTCTTTATGCCAAAACTGTATTTACTGTGGTTGTAGACAAATGTGAAAGTAACTTTATGCTAATTAAATAAATTTTAACTGATTTAAAATCTTGTTCGACATTGATAATAATGAAATCAGGACATTTTTTCATAACTGTGGTTACAAGAGTTAGTTTTGAGGCTTAAAACTAATGCCTTATGTGGGCCTTTCCCATTCAGTGTTCTTACCAAAAATGTACATTTCTTTTGTTATTGTTTATTCTATTACAGTTATCCCAGTTATTTTTCCCTTTTGCCCCCATCCACCCAGCCCACCCCTCTCCATTGTCCATGAGTCATTCATTACAAGTTCTTTTTTTAAGTATATTTTATTGATTATGCTACTACAATTGTCCCACTTTTTTCCTCCCCTTTATTACCACTGCACCCTGTACTGCCTCCCTCACCTTCCAGCATTCCCCCCACTTAGTCTGTGTTGATGGGTTGTACATATAAGTTATTTTTGGCTTTTACATTTCCTAACTCTTCTTAACCTCCCCCTGTCTATTTTATGCCTACCAATTATGCTTCTTATTCCCTGTACCTTTTCCCCCATCCTCCCGCTCCTTCTCCTCAATTATAACACTCCATGTGATCTCCATTTCTGTGATTCTGTTCAGTTGTTTGCTTAGTTTTTGTATTTTAGGTTCAGTTGTTGATAATTATTTTTTGTCACTTTACTGTTCCTAGTTTTTGATCTTCTATTTCTCAGATAAGTTCCTTTATAACATTTCATATAATAAGGGCTTGGTGATGATGAACTCCTTTAACTTGACCCCATCTGGGAAGTACTTTATCTGCCTTCCATTCTAAGTGAAAGTTTTGCTGGATAGAGTAACCTTGGATGTAGGTCCTTGCCTTTCATGACTTCAAATACTTTCCAGTCCATTCTTGCCTGCAAGGTTTCTTTTGAGAGATCAGCAGATAGCCTTATAGGAACTCCTTTGTTGGCAACTGTCTCCTTTTCTCTTGCTGCTTTTAAGATTCTCTCCTTCTCTTTAATCTTGGGTAATATTGTGATGTGCCTTGGTGTGTGCTTCCTTGTGTCCAATTTCTTTGGGACTCTCTGGGCTTCCTGGACTTTCTAGAAGTCAATTTCCTTTGTCAGCTTGGGGAAGTTCTTCATTATTTGTTCAAATAAGTTTTCAATTTCTTGCTCTTCCTCTTCTCCTTCTGGTATCCCTATGATTCGGATGTTGGAATGTTGAAAGTTGTGGAGGTTCCTAAGCCTCTGCTTATTTTTTTGAATTCTTGTTTCTTCATTCTATTCTGGTTGACTGTTTATTTCTTCCTTCTGCTCCTAACTGTTGATTTGAGTCCTGGTTTCCTTCCCTTCACTGTTGGTTCCCTATACACTTTTATTTCATTTTGTATAGTCTTCACTTTTCCCCCTATTTTGTGACCATACTCAGCCATTTCTGTGAGCATCTTGATTACCAGTGTTTTGAACTGTGTACCTGATAGGTTGGCTATCTCTTCATCACTTAGTTGTATTTTTTTCTGGAGCTTGGCTCTATTCTTTCATTTGGGCCATATTTTTTTGTTTGTTTGTTTCAGTGTGTCTGTTACCTAGTAAGGGGTGGAGCCTTAAGTATTCACCAGGGCAAGTCAACCCACGTCTTCGTTGTGATGCTGTATGTTGGGGTGGGGTCTGAGGGGGCACAATGCCTCTTGCTCCGCTCTCCGCCAGCTTTCAGTTACTTCTACTGCTGCCCACAAGCAAATTGGGCCTTCCTGGTGCTGGTTCCCGGGTGGGTGGTTTTGTGTACATTGTATGACCCAGGTGGTCACTCCAGCGAAGTGTCCTGTGAGGCTGCAAGTTTCTCCTGTCACCTCAACCTTCAAAGGTTTTTTCAGTCAGAGGTTTTGGGGCTTTATTTTCCCATGCAGGAACCCTGGGTTGTGCAGTCTATCTTGCTTCCCAGTTCTTCCCAGTTATCTGCATGCAAATGTGAGACTGCCCAGTCCCCCAGCTGACACCTTGCCTCAGGTCCTCTCTGCCCCAGCTGCCTATGTGCACCTCTCCTACTGGTCTGGATTAATGTTTCTTCTTTAACTCCTTGGTTATTAGACATCCATACAGTTTAATTTTCTGGCAGTTCTGGTTATTTTTTATTTTTAAATTTGTTGCTGTCCTTCACTTGGTTGTGTGAGGAGTGAAAGTGTATCTACTTATGCCTTCATCTTGGCTAGAAGTCGGTTTCTGTTTCATTTTGATGATAATTTCTTTAGCAGTGCAAAAACTTTTTAATTTGATGCGTTCCCTTTTGTTTATTTTTTCCTTTATTTCCCTTCCCTAGGAGGTATATATCAGCAAAAATAGTGCTATGTAGGATGTTTGAAATTTTACTGCCTTTGTTTTCCACTAGGCTTTTTTTGGCATCACAACTTACATTTAAGTCCTTTATCCATTTTGAGTTTATTCTGGTGCATGATGTAAGTTGGTGGTTGAGTTTCATTCTTTTCATGTACCAGTCCAGTTCTCCTAACACCATTTATTGAAGAGGCTAATTTTTACTCCATTGTATGCTTATGGCCCCTTTGTCAAGTATTACTTGACCATAGAGACATGGGTTTATTTCTGAGCTCTCTATTCTGTTCCATTGATCTATGTGTCTATTCTTATGCCAGTACCAGACTGTTTTTAATACAGTGGCCTTGTAATATAGTTTAATATTAGGTATTGTGATTCCTCCAACTTTGTTCTTCTTTCTCAGGTTTGCTGATGCTATTTGGGATGTTCTTTGGTTCCATATAAATGTCTGGAATATTTGTTCTGTGATATATGCCATTGATATTTTAATAGAAATTGCATTGAATCTTTAGATTGCTTTGGGTAGTATGAACATTTTAATTATGTTAATTCTTCTAATCCATGAACACGATTATGCTTCCATTTTTTTGTATCTTCCTCAATTTCTTTCTTTAGTGTTCTACAGTTTTCTGAGTACAGTTCTTTTACATCCTTGGTTAAATTTATACCTAGGTAAAGACATAACAAAGAAAGAAAACTTCAGGTGAATATCGCTGATGAACATAGATGCTAAAATCCTCTATAGAATATTGACAAACCACATCCGGAAATACATTAAAAATATCATTCATCATGATCAAGTGGGATTCATCCCAGGGATGCAAGGATGGTTCAATATTCTCAAGTCAATAAACATAGTACATCACATAAATAAAAGGAAAGACAATAATCACATGATCATATCAATAGATGTGGAAAAATCATTTGGTAAGGTACAATACCCATTTATGATAAGAACACTCAGCAAAGTGGGAATAGAGGGAGCATTCATCAACATAATAAAGGCCATATATGAGAGATCCACAGCCAACATCATACTTAATGAGCAAAAACCAAAAGCTTTCTCACTAAGATCAGAAGCAAGACAAGGGTGTCCACTTTCACTACTCCTATTTAACATAGTATTGGAAGTCCTAGCCACAGCAATCAGACAAGAAAAAGAAATAAAAGTCATCTAAATTGGAAAGGAGGAAGCAAAACTGTCATTGTTTTCAAATGACATGATAGTGTACATAGAAAATCCTATAGATTACACCAAAAAACTACTTGACCTAATAAGTGAATTTGGCAAAACAGTGGGATACAAAGTCAATATTCAGAAGTCAAAGCAGTTTTTGTATACCAACAATGAAATATCAGAAACAGAAATCAGGAAAAAAATTCCATTTGATGTAGTAACAAGAAGTACCTGGGAATAAACCTAACCTAGGAGGTAAACAACCTGTACTCAAAACTATAGAACACTGAAGAAAGAAATTAAGGAAGACACAAACAAATGGAAGCATGTACCACATTCGTGGATTGGAAGAACATCATCAGAATGTCCATACTATCCAAAGCAGTTGATAGGTTCAGTGCAATCCCTATTAAAATACCAATGACATATTTCACAGATATAAAACAAATATTTATATGGAACCATAAATGATCCCAAATAGCTGCAGCAATTTCGAGAAAGAAGAACAAAGTAGGAGGGATCACAATACCTGATATCGACTGTATTACAAAGCCACTGTAATCAAAACATACTGGTACTGGCATAAGAATAGACGCATAGACTAATGGAACAGAACAGAGAGCCCAGAAATAAACCCAAACCTCTATTCAATTAATATTTGACAAAGGAAGCAGAAGATAAAATTGAGTGAAAATAGCCTCTTCAACAAATGGTGTTGGGAGACCAGGACAGCAACATGCAAAAAAATGAAACTCGATCACCAACTTATGCCATACACAAAAATATTCAAGGTGGATAAAAGACTTAAATACAAGTCGTGACCTGATAAAAGTCCTAGAGGAAAACAGGCAGGAAAACCTCAGATATTCCACACAGCAGTATTTTCACCCATATGTCCCCTAGAGCAAGGGACATAAAGGAAAGAATAAACAAATGGGATCTCATCAAAATAAAAACTTCTTCACAGCTAAAGAAAACAGTATCAAAATAAAAAGAGAACCAACTGTATGGGAAAACATATTTGCCAATGATACCTCAGACAAGGGTTTAATCTCCAAGATATATAAAGAACTGACACAACTCCACTCTAAGACAAGCAACCCAATTTAAAAATGGGCAAAGGACTTGAACAGACACTTCTCTAAGGAGGACATACACAGGGTCCAGAGACACATGAAAAGATGCTCAATATTGCTAGCTATCAGAGAGATGCAAATTAAAACCACAATGAAATACCACTTCATACCAGTCAGAATGGCCATCATAAACCAATCAACAAACAACAAGTACTGGAGAGGATGTGGAGAAAAGGGAACGCTAGTGCATTGTTGGTGGGAATACAGACTGGTGCAGCCACTGTGGAAAACAGTATGGAATTTCCTCAGAAAACTAAAAATGGAACTGCCTTTTGACATAGCAGTACCACTGCTAGGATTATATCCTAAGAACCCTGAAACACCAATCCAAAAGAACCTATGCACCCCAATGTTCATAGCAGCACAATTTATAATAGCCAAGTGCTGGAAGCAATGTAAGTGCCCATAAGTAAATGAATGGATCAGAAACTATGGTACATTTACACGATGGAAATATTACATATCAGAAATAAAGAAGGAGCTCCTACCCTTTGCAACAGCATGGATGGAACTGGAAAGCATTATGCTAAGTGAAATAAGCCAGGCAGTGAAAGATAAGTACCATATGATCTCACCTTTAACAAAGGAACCTAATTATCAAAACAAATAAGCAAGCAAAATATAACCAGGGATATTGAAATTAAGAACAATCTGACAGTAACCAGCGGGGAGGTGGGAGGGGATAGTGGGGAGCGAGGAGGGAAGGGTTTTCAGGAACAACTATAAGGACACATGGACAAAACCAAGGGAGTGTAGAATCAGGGGAAGGAGGTGGGGGTGGCTGGGGTGGGGGGCAAATGTAGACAACCCTTAAAGAACAACAAAATTATTTTAAAAAATATGTTACTTAAATGAAATTACAAGTAAAATGTTTAAAATAAATACATAAGAAATTATACCCAAGTACTTTATTTTTCTTGTTATAGTAAATGGTATTTCTTTTAGTTTCTCTTTCTGATAATCATTGTTGGACTACAAGAATGCCATTGATTTCTGAATATTGTTTCTGTCCTATTTGTTGCAAATAGATGTGACTGACCCAATGCAACAAGTCAATATACTTTAAAAGGTCATAATTCCTTATATTTTGAAGAAAACAAGAATATTGTGTAATGGTAAATTTCAGATTTTCGATCTTAGTTCATTTATTGATTGTCTTATTTCTTATTTTTCTCTTCATTTGTAGTTTATTTTTTTGTGGGGGATGTTGATATTTAATATAGGATAACTATATTGAGGCAATATGTCATCATTTTTGAGCTTTGAATTTAACAATGAATATTGACAATGTTTCCCTAATTAAGGTTTATATTCTGTTAGTCTTCTTGCACACCAATATGATTATGAAAGGCTAATATTACAATGCTTATGTTGAGAGGTTGGTTGTTTCTAGTTGTTTACTTGGATTGTTTTCTTCAGTGCCAAAAGACAGAGATTAATATTCTTGACCAAAGCAATGGTGCATTTGTAGTTGGAACACTTCATGCCATCATTTCCCCAGATGTTCTCAGAACAGTGTTCTTGTGAGGTATCTCCACTCCTCCATTTTCATCCCTTCCTTAGGAAAAAAACCCAAAAGGTAAAAAGAAAGGCTTCCTGTGAAATGTTTGAATAAAATATTAAGTAGAATGAGGACTGTAAAAGCGTCATTACACTTGGTGCTTAAAAGCTGGATTTCAGGGGAAAAGAAAGCCTACTTATTTAAAGTGGGAAAGTTAAAGGAAGAAGAGAAATGATGCAAACTATTCCAACCAATCAAGTGAAATTTTTTTGTTTACCCTGGGATAGGGGAGACCTGTCTTGGCCCAAGGCAGAGAAGAGAGAAGGTGAATCAAACATAATAGAGTGGTACCGCAATGAGGACGCGAAGTCCGAGCGGAAGCAGGCTACGTGTTGGGTGGAAGCAGAGTGGCAGACCAGAAGACTTGATGTGGGCTGAGTATTGTGAAGTGCTTTGTGGTTCCAGAATACATGAACATATTTAGCTTCAGAATATATTTTTACTGATACAATGTAACTAAGTGGGAATGTGTCAAATAATAGTATTTTAGGACGAATGACAAGTTTTTCCCATTTTACTCCTTTCCCCCAGTTATACTTTTACCGTTTCTCTTTTACCGTTTATTTTTGGTGATTTTAGAATTTTGGAAGATATGCTTATAATTCCTAATCTCTGATTTATCAGCTTGGTTTGTTAACTTTATCAGTTTGTGTATTGATGAAAAATTAAGACTTAGCACACCTATACTATTTCCATCCCAGTTTCCTTTCTTTGTCATGTTTGATATTTATCCAAATAAAAGTTTCTATTGTTATCTTTGTAATTTTGATAGATTTAAACATCTATTAGTCCTTCTTCCCTTTATTCCAACTCCCTCTTTCCTTACAATGCCGAAATTATATTTTCTTAATTACACATTTATATTTTCAAGGTTGTTAATAATTATATTATGCCTGAAAGCATAAACTATTTTCTGTGTTTAGTCCAGAGTTGATCTAAAATTTGAAAATCAGATAACATTTACATCATTATTATTTAAATATTTTTCACTATCAGATCAAATCATATATAATGAAATAGTTTATAGCTTTTTCTGTGCGTGAAGGACAGTTTTCCTGTTAGATCTCTTTCTTGAGTGAGGATTCAGACTGGGAGATCTTTGTGTGTGGATAGGTGGGGGGTAGGGTTGGAGACAGAAAGGTGACTGACAGGTTTTGCATTAGGAGAAGCCCTAGGGAGCTGGCTGACTGGCTATAAGCCCTCCAGATACCGGAATGAGAAGGGCTTCATCTAGGACACAAGCATTCATACTAGAAGCTTTTGCTTGTTCCAGACAGTTTGATTTCCTTAGGGAATATCTATTCAGTATTTTAGCTGGAGGCAAATCCTGGCTCACTTCCGTGTGCTTGAGGTTGTGGTGCGGGAATCTTGGTACCAACTATTCTGTATGCAGAGTTTTCAAGAAAGCTCCCTATTTTTACCTCTTACATCAGTCCTGTGCACCAACTGGCTCTGAGCCCAGCTTCAGGTTCTATCTGGCAGCCTGACTCCCAGCGCCTGACAACACGTTCTAGGCTGCAGCTTTCTCTACCTATTTTATTCTTCATCCTAATGCTATCTGCTTCTTCTGTCCCTTATAAAATTTGGGAATCTCACTTGTTGGGGACCTCTTTTTTTATTTTCAGTTTTAACGGAATTTATTTCCCTGGGCTTGCTCTTGTGTTTATTTCAACAGGGCCTCAAGGGGCAGGTGGTAAGTGCATGTGTTTCCTCTGCTATCTTGAAGCTTAAGGTTTCTATTATTGCTCTTACCACCATCTAAAGGGATAGCTAAAGGGATATGTCAGAGCTCAGGACTTTGAACTGAGGGTCACTTTGGACTGATAAGCAACAGGCTTGGACATTTGAGGAAAGAGTACTTGGGTTTGGTTGACAGTTTTCTTTCCACTTTGATCTTACACTTTTTTAAATAGAAAAGTAATACATGGTCCTATAAGAAAATGGTCAAAAATGGAAGGAAAAACAGTCATCCCAGGTCATCGCCCAAACAAAATCACCTTTTGCATTTTGTGTTGCACTCACTACCAAGCCTTTTCTCCATCTGTCTTTTGTCTTGTAATTATGTGTCTATAATTTCATAGTTTTAAACCTAATCTCCTAACACAAATAATTTTTATGTAGTCTTTGTAAACTTCATTTCTTTAATTTTAATTTTTAGAAATCATTCAAACATTTATAGTTTTCCCTTTAAATGCAAAATAGGTGATAGAAAGGAAAACATCATACCGACCCTTTGCACCATATACAGACTGCAGCTTTTGGTATTTGCTTTTAGGTAGTTAGGTAAAAAAATAAAAACAAACTTAAAACTACTGTTTCTCTCCAAAAGAAACAAAGTTGAGGTATTCTATTTAACAGATTTGTGATATCCATCCAGATATGGTTTCTCTCTTAACAATCTTGCTACATGCTGTTCCAGTCCTTTCCTTCTAGAGCAGATCTGTGAGCACATGTTCATGAAACTGTTTCTTTTTTTTATCCTTACCCAAGGCTATATTTTTATTGATTTTAGAAAGAGACAATGATGTGAGAGAAACATCGATCAGTTGCTTCCCGTACGTGCCTCACCAGGGATCAAACCCACAACCTAAGTATATGTGCTCTGACTAGGGATGGAACCTGCTACCTTTTGGTGTATGGGTGATGCTCCAAAAAACTGAGCCACCCAGCCAGTGCACAGTGTTCCTTAATAATTAAGGTTGAAAAATAAAATTGAATGTCAATTGTAATTGATAAAAAAAATTAGCAAATAAAAATGATTAAGGTTGCCATAGTAAGCACTGGGGCTGGCTCCAGCCTCCTGCAGAGCACATGGTGCTGGAAGGACCCTTAGGGGATGTTCAGGAGCATCTGGCAAAGAACCAGAGGCAGCTAGACTTCATTTTTAATGGTTGCATAACTTTCCCTTTTGTAATTACGGTTTACTTGAGTATTTTGTTGTTGAATACTTAAGCTCTTTTCATTTTTTAAATGCATTTTTAAAGAGTTATATATGAGACTATAATATCTCTGCATATACTCCTCTCTCCATCCTGACTTTAGGATGATTTTTTAGTGATATATACCTAAAATATACTTGGGGGCCAGAATTTGGGGCAGAGGGGAAAAGGTTAGTAAGAGGGAAGGAGATCACATTCTTTGGAACCAGGTTGGTTGAAAAAATAATATATGTTTTTTTAAGCCAGACAATCCAGACAACTTGTATACATGCTTAGATGCTATGAAATTATTTTGTGAGTATGATTGGTGATTTTTAGTCTGCTTCTGGACGTGTGGTTCAGGGTCCACCATGAAGTCTATTTAGAAAAGCATCTAGCCTTGTTACCTTTGAAAACTAAGCCTCCTTTTTCTTTAAGAGTAGCAGCTACTCTTAAAGAAAAAGAATTTGATATAAGTACGACAAAGGAAGGGTGGTTTTTTTGGTGGTATATGAGAGCTGTCTGATAATTGTACATGAAGAGCAGTTAAGTTTATTATATTGCATTAGGTTTCTTGCTTGCCAGACAAAAATGCAGCTCAAACCAGTTTGATAACAATAAATGGAATAATACTGGTTGGTGTAACTAGGAATTTCAGGGTTTCACAGAATCACAGTATGGTTTAAATTATAACATCAAAACATGGTCTTTCTCTTCTAATCGCTTAGCTCTGCTTTTCTCTGTTAGATTCATTCTCAGGTATATTATCTCCCCATATAGTTGCAGCATTTCCAGACTTACATGGTATTTAGTGTTTATAATCTCGGGGGGGGGGGGAAGAGCCATTATTTTAAAAATTCCAGAAAAATGCCTGGGAGTGGCTCTTACTCTTTTGATTTGAGGTAAAGTTCCATTTCCAAACCAGTCCCTGGTTTGGAAGTCAATTAATTTCTTTCACTGATTTCTTAAAATTTTCAGTGTACAGATCTTTTACCTCCTTGGTTAAATTTATTTCTAAGTATTTTATACTATTTGATACCATTGTAAATGGGATTGCTTTCTTAATTTCCTTTTGGATAGACTATCATTAGTGGTTTAGAAATGCAACTGATTTTGTATATTAATTTTGTACCTGAAACTCTGCTGAATTCATTTTCTGACAATTTATTTCTATCACCTAGTGATGTCGTAGCCATCCTGTCACCATAGGGATGCATTATTTTCATGTTTGTAGTGATGTTGGTGTCAGTGAATCAGCTGCACTGTTAGTTGTATAAAG
The DNA here is from genome assembly GCA_004024845.1 of Tonatia bakeri. NCBI lineage: Eukaryota > Metazoa > Chordata > Mammalia > Chiroptera > Phyllostomidae > Tonatia > Tonatia bakeri. The sequence continues at coordinate 22,212 of PVIA01015398.1, forward strand.
TGTCATCTAGGTTTGTGTAACTACATTCCATATTGTTTGCACAATGACGAAATTGCCTAACAATGCATTTTTTCAGAATGTATCCCTGTTGTTTAGCTCTGCATGATGGTACATACAGACAGTCCTCAACCTAAGATTTTTCAACTTTACTATTGTGTAAAAGTGGTATGCATTCAATAGAAACTGTACTTTGAATTTTGAATTTTTATTTTTCCCAGGCAAGTGATATGTGGTACCAAACTCGCCTGTGGCAGCGAGCCACAGCTCTCAGGCAGCCACATGATCACGAGAGTTAACAATCTGTACTGTACATTGTACTGTGTTGCCAGCGTTTTTTGTATATTATGTTTTATGTTTTCACATCCCATCAGATCTACAAAACGCCCGACTGTGTCTTCTGTTTCTGGTTAGAAGACAAGGAAGGCAGTTAGTTACTCTTGAGATGAAATTCAAGAAATTGCACGACTGCAGGCTAAATATTATTAGTGGTCTAAGCACAATTAAGGTCAGGTAGGCTAAGCTATGATATTTGTATAGGATAGGTGTATTAAGTGCTTTTTTGACTTAGAGTATTTTCAGTTTAGGATGGGACTTATCAGGATATAACCCCATCATAAGTGGAGAATTATCTGTATAATACCATGTCAAGGAAACAGAGTTCTTCCTTTTTACTGTGATTTGGATACCTTTCTCTCTTTTTTTTTTCTTTCCC
>PVIA01015399.1:0-22920 GCA_004024845.1 Tonatia bakeri
GAACAGACATATTTTTGTATAGTCATAGAGTTGAATACAACCAGACATAAAAAGATAAAATATTGATACATGCAAGAATATAAATGAATCTCACATAATTACATTCAATGAAAGAATCCAGACCACAACAGAAAAAGTGCATATGATGTTATTTTATTATAAAATCTTTAAAATGAAAACTAGCCCTGGCTGGTGTAGCTCAGTGGATTGAGCGCGGGCTGTGAACCAGGCATCGCAGGTTCGATTCCCAGTCAGGGCACATGCCTAGGTTGCAGGCCATGTCTCCCAGCAACCGCACATTGATGTTTCTCTCTCTCTCTCTATCCCTCCCTTCCCTCTCTAAAAATAAAGAAATAAAATCTTTAAAAAAAATGAAAACTAAATTATAGTGGTGGAAAGCAAATCAGTGGTTGACTGGGAATGGGAGGTGGGCAAGGACCAATAACGAAGAGAGTTATAGAGGGGCAAAGAGAACTATAAGAGGTGATGTATATTTTCATTTTCTGGTTTGTGGTAATGGTTTCACAGGTATATACATAGATCAAAGTTTATCAAATTATATACTTTAAACATGTATAATTTATTGTATTACAGCTAAACTTCAATAAAGATTTGAATACTTGAAATATTTGAAAATATCAGAAATGACCAAGTAGATTTGAAGAACCAAAGAGAAACCTAAAAATAAAAAATATATAAGAATCAGAGAACTAAAAGAGAGAACTGAGGATATTACCTGGAATGCATAAATAGTAGATAGGAGAACCAGACAAAATTATAAAATATTTTTAAAATTTAGACCAAATGAGTATATTCTTTAAAAACATAACTTTTTAAGAAAAAATAAAAAACTCGAAGAGCCCTATCATCATTAACAAAATTTAAATGAATAGTTAAAAGTCTTCCTATAAAGAAAACAGCAGGTTCAGAGGTTTTATTGGTGAGTTCTACCAAACATTCAAGGGAACAGATAATTCCAACCTTACGTAAGCATTCCAAAGTGTCAAAAAAAGTAGTTCTAATTGCTTAATGAGGTTAACATAATCATACTAAAACCTGACAAAAACAGTATGAGAAAGGTGAATTAAGGTTGTTCTCACTCATGAGCCATAGATGCAAAAATCTTAAACAGAGTATTAGTATACAGAAACATGTATACATAATAATACCTTTGACCAAGTTGGGCTAATTCCAGGAATTCAAGGTTGGTTTAACATAAGAAATTTTTTTTCCATGTATTCACAGGATTAACATAAAAAGGACTTGATTAGCTAGAAAAATCCATTTGGGTTCTTCTGCTTTTTCTTTTTCCAGCTGTCATGGAGATGCACAGTTGCAGCTCCAACAACTATCTTGAACGATGAGGTGACTTTGAGAAAGAGGCCATGCTCCAAGAACGGCAAAATAGAAAGATAAGAGCGTGAGTCCCTGATAATACCAAGGAGCTACTGCACCAGCCTTGGACTGCTGACCTTCTGACTTCTGCTACATGAAAGTGAAATAAAGTCCTATCTTGTTTAAACTACTGTCATGCTTTTTAAAAAAATTATCATTGTTATTACATTAGCAGAAGCAAATCCTAATGAATTCTGGCACCTGAAGCAGATTAGTGGAGGTGAGAGGTGTCAGGAAAGGCTTCACAGAGAAGAGACTTCAAAGATGAGTAAAATCTTATCAGATAGAAAGAATTAGAAAAGAAGAAGATATTCTAGATATAACAATAGCAGTCTGGAAAGGTGCCAGGCATGAAAAAGCATGGCTTGTTCAGAAAATAATAAGATGAGTGTAATGTATATTTCTTGAATATTCTGTTTGGGACTTAGGCTTGAGCTGGGTGGAGGCTGAACTGAGCTGGAGGAGAGGAGGGTCACTTTGCAGCTCCATTACATGCAAACCAGCACCTCTGGGGGGAAGGCAGTGACCTTTTGCAGGAGCTGTGTGAGTAAACAGATATTAGTCAGGCAGGACGCAGCTCAATGAGGGGCAGTGAGTCCTTGACTTGCAAGAAGGTGATTTAAGCTCAAGTCTTTGCCTCCAGAGCTGAGAATGTGTTTCAGACAAAAGTGGTCACAGCAGTCCTTTTTCTGGGTGTCTCTGCAGAGGTGTTCCTAAGCTCCCTGCACCAGTAGGGTAGAGTCCCCAAACAATAAATTTCCTTAGGAAGGAAATTTCTATAGAGGACTAGAGAACAGGTCTATATTTTTAGTGATTCAGTTTCCTCAAGAATCAGAAAGCTTTATAGGAAATTGGACCCTGAGGTACCTAGTAGTGCAATGCCATATCTATTCTAATTTCTCTGAGACAGTCACAGCATTATTATCAATAATGCCCCTGTTCACTCTCAAAAGTATCCTGCTTTGGATAAAAAAACCCTTTTGATCACCCTACTCACTTGTGCAAGGACTTTATAGTTTATAAAAGAATTGGTATGGCTTGGCCATTGCCTTTTGTCATTTGAAGAAAGAGCAAATCACTACCATTCTCTCTCCCTTGAAAGAAATTTGGAGATCAGAGAGACTTTTGATGGATATATTATTTGATCTTAGTATTTTTGCCAGACACACTCAGGAGGGAGGAAAATGCTTCCATAGCATAGTAAGGCCAGTGCTAATTTGTAAAGAATAGGGTCAATGTTATAAAACAGAAAAAAGATGCATTTCTCAAGTAAGATTGGCTATATGGTCATAGGAAAAAAGTGAAACTTGCATCAGGAAGATGTGATTGCCTCTGCTAATTCAAGAGGAAGCTAGCCGCAGGAATCACTCACTCATAGAGAGAGACTGAATTATGGTTATGCTATCCACTTTTCCCTCATCTTCCCAAACACCAAGACAACCAGAGGAAGGGAGCCCCCGTCCCGCCATCCGTGCCAGCAGGAACCTGGGTGGTGGAAACCTCACCTCATGCTCTCCCACCAACAGTGGCTAGAGTTTGAGGTGTCTGAGTTTGCAAGGTACAAACTGGATAGGAATTATCATGCTATTTTCCAGATAGATATATTGAAACTCAGAAGATAAGTTGACTTGCTCAAATTGCAGAGTTTATAAATGGCAGAGCTGGAGCTAGAATTTAGGAGATTCCTTCATAAAGAAACAGGATGGTTAAAAAGACTCCAAGTTCCCCAGTGAAAATGTGTGGCTTGAGAAATGGCAGGAAGAACTGGAATTTTTAGCCTGAGGACAAAGATGTGGGGGCATAGGATATGATCCCTGTCATCAAACCCCTGATGGGTTGCCACATGGGAAAGAAATTATCCTATATAGGTTGGGCCCAGACAGCTAAGCAGAGATGAATGAAGGGAAGATAAAAGGAAACAGATGCCAATTCAACATAAAGAGAAGGAAACGAACATTCCTTGAATATCTATACATGCCAGGCATTTTACACGTATATTCCTATTTAATTCTCAGATAGAGATAAAACTAACCCCATAAAGTACACATTATTCAGTTTTAAAAACCAGAAGCCAGGAGACTTCCAACTTAGGGTAATGGCAGAATAGCCTATATTGTACTAATTGTCTTACTGATACTAATTATAGCCTCTGGACAAAATAGGAAAAAATTAAATATTTGATGATGCTAGAAAATCAGGCAGAAACTAGAAGAGATTTGATTCTTAAAAGAAGGGAATCACACTGGCTGAAATTCAGTCAATGCAGCGTCTCCTCTGAGGGCAGCCCCCTGCCTGTGTGGTGTGCTGGGTCACTTCAGAGAGAGCTCAAGCAGAAAGCTGCAGTCATACTGGCTTAAGGAGACTGAGGATGAACACTGGGCCTGCTAGAGCAGTTGGGAATTGGAGGGGAAATCCCAGAAAGGAAGGAGTCACAGAGAGAGGAGCCTCTGAAGCTACATACGTGTCACTCTAACCCTTGGGGATTACTTAAACTCTGAATACACGGGAGATACTCCAAGAAGCCTGTGGAGAAAACAATGGCTGGAATGCTGATAAACAAAAAATAGAACCCACAAATGAACACAACACAAAACAAACAAACAAAATGCTGAGCAGAGAATTCAGTAGCTGCCCATTGTGGTGGCAGAATTTAAAGTCTGCATCCTACCAAACGAGAGAGCCTTGGTAAGTACCTCAAGCTTTCAACTGAAAACCCAGAGAGCCACATCCTAGGGTTAAATACCACATCTGGGAATTAAGGGATTCACTCTAGCAGTGAGGGGGAAATCAGCATATACTTGCTCTAACAAAATCAAAAGCCAGGCCCCCTCAGGACCAAGGAGAGTAGGTGGTAATCTACCCACTTCCTAGAACAAAAAATACTACTCTTCAGAGAAAGATAACAGAATAGTTCTCTTTGCATAATTTAAATTTTTAAAAATTCTTAGACATGGGAAGAGACAGAAAACTATTACTTACTGAAGAGAAAAATAAAAAGTGGCAAATGAACCAGATTTTGAAATTAGCAGAAGGGATCATTAAAATAACTATAATAAATGTGATAACAAATTGATATGAAAAGGTGTAGTTAATGTGTAAAGAGATGAGGAATTTGAGAAGAAATATGAATACTATAAAACAGAATGAAAAGGAAATTCTACCATAGAACTGAAAAAAAAATCCAAAATTTTTGAAAAGTTATTAGAAAATATCATACTAGGTTGGATAAAGAAGAAGACAGAATCAGTGAACTGGAAGACAGTGCAATAGAAATCATCTTAACTGGAAGCCAGAGGGAGAAAAAGGTTGAAAAACAGCAAAGCTTCAATGGTCTGTGAGACAGCATTTAGTGGCTGAGCAAATGAACAACTGCAGTCTCATAAGGAGAGGGGAGAGAATAAGGAGGAAAAATATTTGAAGAAATAGTGCCCAAATATTTTCCAATTTTGATTTAAAAAAAGAAAGAAACCAAAACTCAGAGATCTTAAAAGTTCAGTACACCAAGCAAGGTAAATACAAAGAAAATCACATATAGACTCATCAAAGTCAAATTCCTGAAAAACCACAAATAAAGAGAAAATCTTAAAAACAGCCATAGAAGCTGATTTCTCATTAGAAACAGCTGAGGTCAGATGACCTCATTAAAATGCTAACAGAAAAAAGGGGAAAAGTCCTGTTAACCTAAAATTCTACATCAAGTGCAAGTATCTTACAAAATGAAGATAAAGATAAATTCAGAAAAATGTAAAACAAGATATTATGTCATCAGGAGACCCAATTACAAGAAATGCTAAAGAAAGTTCTTCAAGTGGAAGAGACCTGAGACCTACAGAAGTTCAGATCTGTAGGGAAGAGTAAAAGAACACCGGAAATTGTAACTCTGTGGGGAAATATTTGTAAAAAGTTTTCTTTCTTTTCAAAAATATTTAAAAAGTGAGTTGACATGAATTTCACTTTTGTCTAAAATGGAGTATGAGGGGCTAGATTTAATTTCCCATGTAAAACAAATTTTAAAAACTGGACAAAATACATGACATTGAATATCAGCCAATAAAGGACGGTGACCCCTAGGCAACAGGAACAAATACAGCCTTGTTATCGACCCAGTTTATGGCCTGGAGGTCAGTGCTTGGGAGAGAGTACTCATACAGGACAGTGCTATTCTTTTTTAAGGTAGAGGATTAATCTGTTCAGGCTGTATAACAAAATCCCACAGACTGGGTGGCTTAACAGAAATTTATTTTATCATCATGCTGGAGACTGGAAAGTTCAAGATCATGGTCCAGCAGGGTTTGGTTTCTAGTAAGAGCTTTCTTCCAGCTTTGCAGATGGCTACTTTGTCTTCACATGACCCTTCCTTAGTATGTGCATGGAGAAGGGGGAGGGGGAGAAGAGAGACTTCTTCCATTTCTTATAAGGCCACCAGTTTTATCAAATTAGGGTTCATTTAATCTTAATCACTTCCTAAATGCCCTATCTCCAAATACAGTCACATTGGGGGTTAGGGTTCCAACATACGAATTTTAGGAGGTGACACAATTCAGTCCATACCAGCTACTGTGAGACAAAATAAGGCAACTTGAATTCTCATCTTAACTTCACCACTTACTAGCTATATTGGTGAAATCTCTCAAGTTTCTCAATCATTTCTATTTAAAAAAAATAAGGTATTATTTTTATCCAATGAAATTCACAATTTTAAAACACTAGTAAACAAACTTAAAAAAAACTTTTAAAAATTTTTTAAGTTTTAAATTTATAAAAAATATTGCAAGGATATCAAGTTCCCATATACACTGCACCTGGTTTTCCCTCTTATTAACATCCTATATTAATATGGCACATTTTTTTACAATTCATGAACCAATATTGACATTATTAACTAAAGTCTGTACATGCAGATTTCCTTGGCATTCACCTAATTGCCTTTTTCTGTTCCAGGATTCCATTCAGGATACCTCACTATGTTTAGTCATTATCCTCTGACTTTTCTTGGCTATGAAAGTTTCTCAGGCTGTCCTTGTTTTTGATGATCTTGATGGTTTTGAGGAGTACTAGTTAGGTATTTTGTAGAATGTCCCTCATGGGGATTTTTGTGATGTTTTTCTCATAATTAGGTTATGGGTTTGGGGGATGAAGGCCACAGAAGAAAAGAGCCATTGTCATCACATACCAAAGGTATATACTACCAACATGACTCATCACTGTTGGTGTTGAACTTGATCACTTGGCTGAAGTTGTGTTTGTCAGTTTCTTCACTTAGAGTTCCTCTCCCCCGCCCTCTCCACCCTGTATTCTTCAGAAGGAAGTCATATGTGCAATCTATTCTTAAGGGGTGGGGAGTTAGTTATGTTCTACGTCCTTGAGGGAGAAAGGTCTACATAAATTATTTGGAATTCTGCATGAGGAACTTGTCTCCCTTCCCCTATTTATTTATTTGCTTCATATTCCTTTATAATGGTATAGACTAATAGAAATTAATTTTATTTCAGGGTCATAATCCGGTATCATTGTAATATATTCTATTGCTTAAATTATCCCAGCTTTGGCCATAGTGTGCTCATTCAGAATGACTCTATCCTTTTGACATGTTTCCATCATTTTTCTTACTCATTCTCTCTCTCTCCCCCCTTCACCTTCTGTTACTACAAGATTCCCTGGGCTCATCTGGTATTTTCTTGCTTCGGCCTTAGAGTCAGTCATTTTTCTAAGGATTCCTTGTTCTTTTTATTGGAGAATGATATTTAGAAACCAAGATTTGTGCATTAGATGTGATTTTTGCTATTGGAACAAGGACAAAAATGAGGAAATCTGTCAGTTATTAATTAAGTCCTGGCCATTTGGGGCTGCTTGTCATAGAGGTTAATGGTTTGGTCTCCTGGATCAGTTGCTGAAGATAGTGGTCTGACTTCTGATGGTCTGAGTTGTAGAGATAGCAGGCTGGCTTCATGGGCTGGGTACTGCAGATAACGGGTTGGCTTCATAGGCAGGTTGCTACAGATTATCAGAGGGTTTTTTTGTTTGTTTGTTTGTTTACATACAGTCTGGCCCTTGTCTGTCTGTATATTCAGTCTCTGAATATGTCCAAAGGAACACAGAGCCAACCCAAAAAAGAGCTCCCACTGGCCAATTTGGTGGTAATTTGAACAGTAAAATGAATAGTAACGGTAATGGATCATAACTCACTGAGTTAAAACAAAACAACCAATCAAACAGATAAATGGGGAGGAGGGAAAACTCTTTTTTTACAGTAGAATGCCAACTAGAAACTGTAGAGGGAATGTTAGAATAAGAAATTCAACATATGGCAATAAATGGTTCAGGTAAAATTCATGAATGGATCTAAAAATCTTTCACTGGGGGTCCAGATCACACCACCTCCCCACAGATCGCATGCAAAGTACAAAGGGGGAAATCCCTTTCCAGTGGGGAAGCACGGTGCATGGAACCTTAACTGAATGATCGAAACAAATGTCACCAACGACAGGACAAAGTACATCAGGGCCTCGTGATGTGATCACTGAGAAGAACACAGCATGATTTCTCGCATTCCTGCCGAAGACGGGTCATCGGAAACTAACTGTGAGGAGGCATCAGACATTCTGTAAAACAACACCTCTGTCCTCTTCAAAAATCTCAATGTTAAAGACAAAGAAAGGCTGAGGGGTAGTTCCAGATGAAAGAAAAACCAAATTAACATGACAACTAGATGCAGTGCAAGGTACTGGATTGGATCTTGGTTCAGAAATTTTGTTGTTGTTGAAAAGGTCAGTTATTGAGACAGTGAGAGAAATTAGAATATGTGCTATCTTTTAGATAATATTATTTATCCATGATATATTTCCTTATTCTTAGGAGATACATGCATAAGGATATAGGAGGGAAGGGCCATGATGCCTGTGATTTATCTTTAAATGGTAGGCAAAAAGAACAATCATAATTTGTCTAATTTTATGGGAAAAGCTGTCACAAATGTGGTACAATGCTAAACAATAGGTGGAAGGATATATGGGTGTTTGTTATAGCACTCTTGCAAATTTTCTATGGCTTTGAAAAATTTCAAAATTAAAAATATGCAAAAAAAGAAGTGGAAGACATTAGTACTGAATACTGGTGACAGATCGAATAAGGTAAGACTCAGAAGTGGCCCCTGGATTGAGCAGCATGGTGGTCACTAGTGGCCTTCACAAGTGGCATTGGAGGGGCGATGGGGCAGAGGTCCAACTGGCAGTGACTGAGGTGAGAATGAAAACTGAGAGGGTGGAGAAAGCAACCTGAAATAGGCCCTTAAAATTTTTTTTAGTACATTTCAGCCCTGCCTGGCGTAGCTCAGTGGATTGAGCGTGGGCTGCGAACCAAAGCATCGCAGGTTTGATTCCCAGTCAGGGCACATGCCTGGGTTGCAGGCCATGGTCCCCAGCAACCGCACATTGATGTTTCTCTCTCTCTCTCTCTCTCTCTCTCCCTCCCTTCCTTCTCTAAAATAAATAAATAAAATCTTAAAAAAAATTTTTAGTACATTTCCTGTAGGACTGAAGGAAATGAGTAGTTCACATCCATTCTGTTCTAATCATTAACTAGTACTGATGACTATTTAAACCAATCTGGCCTGGATTTAGTCCCAGAACTGAATGAAATGCTTTTCACTGATCCTGAGTACTTCACTTACCCCATGGACTCTGGATTCTAAGTCAACTTGTTGTCAAAACTCTTACAGACTTCTCCACTGCCAGCTGGGCAGTCCCTCTGACGTTGTCCTCTGAAGACCCCTGGGTGTCTCTTGCCACCTGGCCTCTGCTCCTCTCAGCTCACACACATGCACACAAACTGATAAAGTACCTTGTAACTCCCACAGCCTCTAGACCAAAGCCCCATCTTCCCCAGTGGGCTCCCTCCAATCCTACAGATTTCTCTCGTTAGTCCCTTCCTCATCTCTTCCATTTCCCTCTTTATTGCCATGAATTAATTCAAGAGTTTCTCTCTCGTAGTCATTGTTGGAATCTGCATCCTCTGCTGTGTCACCCGGTACTATTTCCTCCTGATACAGAGCTTAGAATTTCCAAATTTTAAGTTCATGTCTAACTATTGCCTCTAAGGAATACAATCTGTCAAACAGATCATTTGCAATATACCTGTTAACTCACCTAAACTAACAATAACAGAGTGCTATTGCAGTTTCTTCACATGTCAGTTTCAAACAAGCTCCCCTGTAAGCTAATTCCAGGGATTAAAGATGGTCCTTCCAGTGGAATTTACCTCAAAGAGCCGTGGCCTTCCTCAATCCAGACTCCAAATCTTTATGGTTTTGCTAAGTGTGATCAGAAAATGCCAAGAAAGACCCCAGATATCCTTGCTTCTAAACTCTTCCATAATCCTCCCAGCTTCAAAAATTGTGAATTATACATGTCAATTCATGTGTTCCTCACAACAGACCTGTCTTGTCATTTTATTTTCCCCACTTTACAGATAACAGAGGCTCAGAGAGGCTGAATCTTCCTAGAGCTAGATGATTGAGGAGCCAAAATTAAAAACTGATGCCCTTTCCTACTTTCTCAAGCTGGCTTCAAGAAAAGATTTTGCTTCCTCCAATTGCTCAAAGGAACAAGGACTCAGGCTTTACACATTCTGTTTTTTTTTTAAGACTCAGGTATGAACTCACCATGCATACGAGTGATGTTACAGAGAGGTTACGTTTAAAGCCAATCTCCTTAAATTGAATCATATTTGTAAATGCACTGGCTATTTAAATAATTCCTGGGGCAAATCATTTTGTATTTGTGATTCTGGATTTTTATCTCTGTATCCTATTCTCCTGCTGCAGAAATTACCTGTTCTCAAGTATCCCAAAATGGACAGCTGAGTGTGGTTTGTGTTTATGAAATTGTGTATGTGTGCATATGGTATTGTATACATGATATATTCTCTTTGAATATATCAGAAGCAGGGAGAGAGACTCACATAAACAGCACCAGAGGCAGGAAGGGTAAGAGAAGGGCAAGAACCACAAAAACAGAAATAGAGAGAGAAAAGGCCTAGGAAATGAAGAGAATGGGATAGGCTGAAAGACATAGATGAGAGAGTCAGAGAAGGGGACACCAGCCAAAAACTGCAATTGGAGAGAGAAGGAGGGAGAAAAGAGGAGCATGAGAAAAGGAGCGCGGATGCAGGGCAGGAAGGGGTGGGGAAGAAGAGTGCTCGGGCGACACGTGCAGGGACTCAGTGCCTGCACTCCATCCACATCCTGCAAGAGCTCCGCTCCGGAGCCTCTGCCCTCCTCCTTCAGCTCTTTCCCCTTCTCCCCATGAGCCTGGTTTGGGGGCACAGCTGGCCTAGAATCCCCTCCCATGTCCCAATCCTTCCCTGGCAGAGGTTTCGAGGCCAAGACTTTGCAGCTCGTGACCATTCTAACCCCAGGAGAGTAGCCCGCTGCAGTTTCTCTGCCCGAATGTCTACTATCTCTCCCTGAGGCTTGAGGCCTCAAGGCCAAGTCCTGTGTGTATAACCGGAAAAGGGAAGACCCGGAGAGCTCATCTGCAGGTGCCTGCTGGGCAGCCTTGCAGTACAAACATTTGCTGTGCAGCTCCAGAGGCCAGAAAGAGAGGACAATGACTAGGTGCCACACAGAGAGGTTTCAGTATAAGAAAGACCCTTGTAGCTGATTTGCCACACCATGGAATCCCATGCTTCAGTATGGGATGAGTCCCCAACCCAGGATGTATGTGACCATGCAAGCAGAAACCGATACCAAACTTACCCGTGACTGAACTGAATGACCGGGTGTCTCTTTCTGTGACTCTGATTTCTCCTGAAGCCTTTGAAAAATAGCTTTTAAATCCATCATTACCCATGAAACGCCCTATTTATGAGATTAGAAAAATCCTTCCTTCCCTCAAGATCAAGGAACAAGTTAATCGAAGTCCCTATTCATATGCTCACAAATTCTGAATCATTGAGTTTTGAACTAATGCGCTTTCCCAGGGGAATTCAGATGTTCCATTCAGGAGTCATGGAAAAGAAGGTGCTCACCTTCCCTGGGAACACAGCCCAAGGAAAGAAGAGGAGCCAGCCAGGCAAGCAGGCTGCCTCCTGTGCATTCCAATAGGCCCACCGCTTCGCAGAATCTCAGTGTTCCAGCCCAGGAACAGTTGGTGGAGATGGAATTTCGGGAAAGGAGTTACACAGAACTGCCAGTCACTCAGACATCTGGTGCAGGGAGGGCTATTTCTCCAGGGGATGTGTCAAGGCGAGGGTTGCCTTGGCCCTTCTAGAGGCTTCAGGCAAATGTCATCACTTCCACGAAGCCTTTCCTTCTCCTCTGCCCCCACCAGCACCTAGAGCTTCTTGCTCCCGCAGTGCTTTAACCCTGGGTAGTGTGTGCCCATCTCCCCACCGCACTGGCACAGAAGTCATTTAATGCCTGGTGTGGAAACACTGTGTGAGGTTCCAGGGCACCAAAGGCTTTTCTTCTGGTTCCATGGATGCTCTGAGTACTTTCTGATCTAAACAATCTGGGGTTATTTTTAGGTCTTTGTTTTCTCCCCCGCTTTGTCGCCACACAGCAGCCTCCCTTACCCCATTTCCGGTTGCCTAGTTAATGTTCTCAGAGCTGCTGTTTGTCCCGTTCCCACCCACTGACTACCCCTGGGGCTCCAGTCTCCTTGGAATTAGCTGGGCTCCTGTGCTACCCACAGGACAGCTCACTGCCCACCCCAGCTCCAGGCCCTGCCTCTCGGGCAGTCCTGCAGGCGTCAGGCCCGGAGACAGCCCAGTTCCTCTCCTTCTGTCTTCCAACCATCTGGGCACACTCAAAACTCCATGACAACAGAGACTTTCTTATTCTTCTTTGGATCCCCGACCTCTAAAACATTGTCAGAAGTGAGGTTACTCAGTTTAAAAAAAAATTGTCAAATTATAATTGAACTAAAACACTGAGGAAAAGTAAATGTTTTTCTTCTTTTCATTTTACCTTTATTGAATTTATTGGGGATGACATTAGTTAATACAATTATACAGGTTTCCGGTGTACAATTCTATAATATATCATCTGTATATTGTATTGTGTGTTCACCACCCCAAGCCAAGGCTCCTTCCGTCACCATTTATTCCCCCCTACCCCCGTCTACCTCAATGCTTTCTCCTTTAATGTGAGATTTTAGCAAGAAGGACTTAGAAAAATCAGGGGAGTCAGTTAAAAGTTGTATTGGTTATCATTCCTTTCCTCCCCTACACAATAATTGATTAGATCTTATCATTACTTCTTAAAATGGCCTCTGGGTGTGGCCCAGCAGATGCCAATTCCCTGGTCCAGCCTGATGCACCAGCTGCTGCGTAGGGCTGCATCGCCACCCTCTGCAAATGCTCCCGAATCTCCTTCTCTGGGGTTGCCCTAAACTCCATGCCCTCTTCACTGTGGGCACCGATGGCTGGCAAAATCCAGCCACCATCCTGCTTTTTGGACCTCTCGCTGCATGCAGGGGTTAAGGGAGCAGAGTAGAGGGAGCCCGACTTTCTTATTTATTTGTCCTGCAAACATAATCTCATTCTAACTCTGATTTCCATTTGCCGGATGCCCCCCATATATGAGCAGGAGTTTGCTGCACTGAATTTGTCCAGCTTCAGAAACACCCCACAGTAGGTTCTTCTTGCTCAGTCACCAGGCTTTCTGTCATTATAACCCTTCCAACGAGCAGCATCGGGTTTCTTCTGTTCTGTAGTCCTCTCACTTCCCCACGTAAAACAAAATCCATACAATCCCTGTGGAGACTGGTTTGGATGCAGGTAAATAGCCTTTCCTCATTGACTTCCAGCCCCTTGCTCATGGCACAGGTCCAGTTTAGGACAGAATAACGTATTGCAGCCAAGTCCAGCTCAAGAAACATTTGTGGAGTGCCTACTGTGCGTCCAACCCTGTGCCAGGAGCTGACTTTTCTGTCGCTTGTATCACAGAAGCCAGGAGCTAGATTAAAGCAGCATGAAGCAAAGCGTCTGAATGCTATTCATCTAGGACTTGGAACTGGGTCAGCGCTCTAGGTTTTTCATTCAATAAAAATGTCTTACACTAGGTCTTGTGCTAGGAGCTAGGGAAATAAAGGTGAATAAGGTAACTCCTGTTCTCAAGGAGCTCACAGTCTGAGGGTGGGGGAGATGGACAAATAAGTAGAAGATTACAGTGTCATGTGACTTGTGCCATGATAGAGGAAAATGTGGATGCTGGAGGACCCCACCTGGCAAGACTAGGGAGGGGTGACAGGTGTGAGAGAAGGCTTCCCAGTGTATGTGATATTTGAGCTGAATCCTGAGGACTGAATTAGAGCTTGCCAGGGGGGATAGGCAGTAACGTCTAGGCAAGCACATGCACAATCACCAAGTGAGAAAGCCTGGTCAGCTCAGGAATGCTAATCATTTCAGCATCCGAGAGAAGAAAGAGTGCTTCATGCATCTGGAGAGGAAGACAAGGGTAAAACTATAACGAGTTTTTTGGGTTAGCTAAGGAAGCAGGCTATTGTCCTAAACTGTCAGAGTCCAGGAAAGAAAGCTTTTGTAGTAACCCTGAAGAGAAATGTTGGGGGCCAAAGGGTATAGCTGTGAGAACAGAGATAAGGAGGTTCCAAGACGTCTTGTGAAGATTAAAACTATGGAATGTGATGATGCATTAAAAATAGGAAATAAGAATAAAATAAAACATTGTGCCCATGTTTCAGGGTTAAGTGAAGGGTAGATTTCAAAGGCTTGTAGAATGAAACAAGTCATAAAACAATAGCAATAATAATAGTAATAGTATTTTAAAAGCATCACTAACATAGGGGACTTGGGACTGGAGTTTTAAAAGAATAAAGCAATGGGGGAAAAAGACATATATGAAGGAGCAAAAAAAAAAATAACAACATTGAAAGGAAATCCAATTGAAAAATTAAAGATATTTCCAAAGATGTATATGGAATATCTATAACAGAAACAATAATCAAAGACACAATTTAAAAGAAAAGAAGAATAAAAGTAAAACTTTCTTAGCCAGAATCAAAGTTAAATGTATAGATGGAGAAGATTCACCAAGTTATGAATAAAAATAAGTAAAGGAGGAGTACTGAAATCTCCCACCACAGTTGCACGTCTGATTATTTACTGCTATGGTTCCCTTTGTTACTGCTCTTCCGCAGTTTATGGTGTGCTTTGGGGTGGTCTTCCTGTGTCAGTCCTGCGTAAGGTAGTTGAGTTTCTTGGATATGTGGGTTTATCAAATTTGGAAAATTTTTTACAATTTTTTTTAAACACTTTTCTGTTCTTCACCCGACCTCACCTTTCTGAGACTCTTATTACATGAATGTTAAAATTCATATTGTCCCACAGGTCATGAAGCCTCTAATTTTTTAAGTTTTTTTCTTTCCATGCTTCAATTTTGATAGTTTAGATTGCTATGTCTTCAAATTCAGTGGCATTTTCTTCTGTAGTGTATAATCTGTTGGTAATCCCATTCAGTGAGTATTTTATATATTGTATTTTTGGTATCAAGAAGTGCCCTAGGATTTAATTTTTTTTTTCATTTATTTCCTCATTATATTCATGTTTTTCTTTAACTCTTTTAGCATATTCATAAATTCATGGCTATTTTAAAGTTTTTGTCTTCCATTTGTGTTATCTGTCATTCCTAATTTTGTTTTTAATGGTTGATTTTCTTTTGGTTAGGGATCACATTATCTTACTTCTTTGATTGTCTAGTAATTTTTTATTGCATGCTGAAAATTGTAGTATTGTGTTGTCCAGTTCTGAATTTTATTGTCTTCCCTTAAAGAATGTTAAATTTTGTTTTGGCAGGCAAGTAAGTTACTTGCAAATCAGCCTGGTCCTCTCAGGGTTGAAGCTTTGTTAGGACAAGTCTAAAGTGAACTTTTCTCTGGGCTAGTTTAGCCTTATTGCCAAGGCGAGCCTTCCTGGGTTCTCTACTGAGTATCTGTGCTGTTTGCAAGACCTCTCTATTCTGAAAGGTCAGGACTCTAACCTACCCTAGCCCTGTGTGAGTTCTGGGCATTGTTCCACTTACAACCATCTGGTCACTCTTTGCCCAGCCTTGTGTATATTAGGATTCAGCAACAGACTTAAGGAGAATTACACACAGATTTCTGGAGTGCTTTTTCTGTGTCACTTCCTCTTCTCTGGTATTCTGCCTTGCAAATGATAACAATTTCAGCATCTCTCTCTCTGATGCCTGTCTCTTCCAGTCAGCGAGATTTGGGTTCCGTTTCACAGAGCTGTGATCTAGAAGTATGTAGTAACTGTACAGCGGACCTTGTTTGTTTCCGTTCTCTCAAGGATAATAGCCCTTTACTACTGTAGTCTAGTATTTGAAATAGTTCATTCATATCTTTGGTCTAGATGTGTGTTTTTTTAACAGCAGGAGGGAAGCCTGGCCCCAGTGATCCCATCGTGACCAAAAGTGGATGTTCCACTCCCCTCCAGGCACCCATGGGCCACAACCATGCATTTGTTTGTTAAGTACACCTGTTTTTTGCTGGGCACAAATATGCAAGAACCCTTTTGGGGCCAAATTGTACTTCTCTCTTAGGTTACTGTAACAGCTTTTAAAATGCTTATTCTTCCTAACTGCAGACTTACTCCATACCGCTATCAGAGTAATATTTCTAGAACACTAATCCAATTGCATGGCACCAAATGCAAATTAGAAGGGAATGAATAGCTTTGTCCACCTTTTGCACTATAGGGATCTCAAGGACATACTGTTGGTTTCTTCTTTAAAAAAAATTCACATTTTAGGAAAGTCATCCTACAAGTCTTTATAGTTTTCATACTTTCCAGAAGACAGACCAGAAAAAGAACAGAGAATGGGCCAAAAGTCAAATCTCAACAATAGATTCCACAATGTCCTTAGAGTTACTTTGTCTTCTGGTGACTAAGATTTTTTTTTTCCGCTCGTACTCATTACACTCGGTTTCCTTATACACTTGGTTTCTTTAATGATGAACCTTCTAAAATCTCAGGGAAAAAGCCTTTTGGCGTGGGAAGGCCTATCATCTCATAAGACATGCCTAGCCATATCTTAACCCCCACAGTGGGCACAGTTTGAGTTCTTTCCCAAGAGACACTTCACATACATTTCTGGTATCCCACGAGAAATGCTCCGAGATTTCTCAGTCCTAATGAGGCTGAGGCTAAGGCTAGGAGCCTCTCTACATGAAACTAGACTCTTTTTCTTGTTGAATTCTATTTGTCTGATTAATATCGCAGTCCCTGTTTTCTATTTGCCTGAGGTATTTTTGCCCATCCCTTTTAAAAACATTATTTTTCCTAATTTTGTTTTAGTTGGTTGTCTTATAGAATAGAGCTGGATTTTATTTTTGAGAAAAATCTGACTTTATATTTCATAGGGGAATGTGATACATTTATACACATTGTTATGACTGGTTGTTTGGGTTTTTTTTCCTGTCATGTTGCCAATAACTATCTTGTTTCATTTTACCTGTCTGTTTGTACATGGATTCTATCTTTTATGTATATTTTCTTTAATGTATTAAAAAATAAATGTTGGCTCTAGTTTTGTTATTTGTAATCTTGACATTTTTTAGAAATAGTTCTTAATTTACATTCTTCTAATTGTCAGAATCAAATGTGGACTGGAATCTCTTGAGATATTTTTATTTAAGATTAAGTAGTTCAGTATATTTTTACTCTCTTCTTCCAACATCATGAGTCATTTTTTTAAGTGGAGATTTTAGAAAGAGATTGTTTTATTATATTAGTCTCTGTTTATAGCATGCAAAACTTCTCTTTCAAGCTAAATGCTAAAAATTCGGGAGAGACCTAGAGTTTTGGCAGTTTTCTTAGATGTGCCCTTGTTGTTCTGCTCCCACTGTTCTCCTCCACACCTTTCATCCCAAGGCCCCTCCGCCCTTGAACCCTTAGCTTCTCCCATATCTGCCTCTTCTGAAGCCCATGTTCAGGTGCTTTTGACTTAGTAGTCATGACAGAGATTGTTAATTGCCTACTCATTCTTTGCTTTTTCCTTAGTAAGATTGTTATAGAACAGACTGGGGCAGGGGGGCTGAATGATATAAAAGACCCCCCCTTTTTATCTGGGGGTTCCTCTCCACCTATTGGGTTTGTTTTGTCTGCTGCATGAGGACAGATGTCTCTCAATACCAGAGTTCAGTGAAAAGGAAAGGAATTTATTATTTATTTGAAATAATACAAACTAAAGTTCTCCACAAATATACACAGTCCTCCCGGCACCCTCCACGTGGCAAAAGGGAGCACTTCCAAATCCTCATGGTCCTGACTCTCACCCAAGCTGCGTGGTCCCAACCAAGACACCCTGTGGTCCTAAATAGACACGTGGTGCCAAAAAGAGAGACCCCTAATGACTGCCAAGCCTGGGTTTAAATCCCAGCACCAGTCTTCCTCTGCAGCCCCCCATTTCTGACTCTTCCCACAATTGGCGACGGCTGCCAGCATTCTGGGAAGGTGTGGCCCTGTGGTATAGAGCCAATCATCACCAAGCTCCTCTGGACCCCCATTACAAATCCCTATTTGGGGCTCCCCTCTTGGCTGCACCCTGTTACAAGATAACATAATTTTGTTTGGGATGAAATGAACACTGCAAAAATGCACATTTCCCACTTTCTGTTGCAGCTGGGGCAACCAATGAGATGAAGGCAAAAGTTTCTGGCAAGGCTTCTAGGACAACTCTTCCTAGTGGCTGACTTGGTTGAAAAGTACATTCGTTCTCTTTGCCTTTCTTCCCTTCCTTTTTCTTCTTTCCTGGAATGTGGACACAACAGCTGCAGCTCTAGCACCCATCTTATGACCTTGAGTAGCTTTGAGGCTGGAAGCCACACTGAGGATGATGGGATAGAAATATGGCAGAAGGTGGGGTCCTAATCACACTGCTGTGCTACTGCTGACCCTGAGTCACTTATCCCCAAACTCATGTTACATGGAAGAAAAATAAACCTCCATGTTGCTTAAGCCACTCTTCCTTTGGGCTTCTGTTATTTCAGCTAACCACAATTCCTACCTTTACAGCAAAGCATGTGAGAGGAACATTTCAGATTGAGAAAACAGCAGGAACAAAAACTGGGGGTATGAAAATATGGCAAGGTCAGAGAATAACAAAAAAGTCCAATGTGGCTGGGATCCAGGATACATGGTAAGATGGAGTCACAGGTAGGAGCACATGTCCCAAATCCATTCCCTTCTAAGACGAAGGATAACTCTGAATCACTTTATCTGGCATTCAAAGCCTTTTACACTTGGTCCCATTTTTCCAGTCCATTGGCCACTTCTCATGGACCCGGCATTCCAGACACATGGAATTACTTGCCATCGCTGGAATTCATGAAATTTTCATTTTAATGTCTTTGTACTTGCTTTTCCCTTTCCCTACCTCTCTGTCCAGCTGATGTGTGCTCAGAGCTTCAGACACATCCCAAGATGATCCTGCCTCTTGCCCCCACTGCTCGGGGTGCAGCATCCCTCCTCTGACTCCCCACAGTTTTCTAAGACCACCTCTGTGACAGATCTTCCACTCTGCTTGGGGTCTCACTTACCTGCCTCTGCTCTGAGACCACAAGCTTCTAACGGGGAAGAACTCTCCTGGGTTTAATTACTCTGCTCACTAGATAGCAGTCTGTTTACCACGTACCAAATTCTCAATGGGTAATTGTTCATCAGATACATGAATGAGTGAATTAACGAGATGAGAAGTTTGAATGCCAGGTTAAAAAACTCAGACTTTACCCTGCAAGCTGTGGAAGGCAGCAGAAGGAAATGGGATGCATATGTGTGGACTTAGAATTCTGCTCCCATGGCCAGTCTGGGAGAGGGACTGAAAACCAGGGGAAGGCCCAGAAGTAAGGCGACTTGTCAGGAGGCTTCGTTCGAGTAGCTCCAAGGGAAGGTCCCTGGACTGTCCTGAAATGGTTAAGGTGGCCAAAGCACATGCCTCTGCAGAGGAGAAATTTCCCTGTCCTTGCTTAAGTGAATGGCTGGGATTAAAGTGACAGCCCACCTTAGTGATGGCGGCATAATTGGTTGTTCAGCTCTGTCCTTGTCAGAGCGCTGACAGTTCTGCAGATGTCCTGCTCAGCTCTCCAAAGGTTAGCCTCAGCTGGCGCGGCTGTTCATTAATCATTCCTCCCTGACAGGCCTCGGAGCAGCCCACAGCTGCCACACCAGCCCCCACAGTCCCCGCCCCACCCAGCCAGGCTGGAGGCGCTGGAGCACTCCCGGAGGGGCTGGTCCCCACACGTGAGACGGGCAGTCTGTATCCTCTCCACCCCGCCTGCTACTACTGCTGAGCAAGAAACACTGATAAAGGAATTTCCCTGGGTTCCTCCTTCCCGGAACTAGGGTCTGAATCACCTTACAAGCTATCCTGACATCCTTGGCTTTATCTGCTCCTCTCCTCCACCCTCACAGAAGCTTCTTACCAAGCTGAGGGCAATCTAGCCCAAGAGCTCCAGAAAGACATGAAGGCCAGTGGATTGGGGCCACTCATGCTGGGAAGGTGAAGAGCCTGACTTAGGGCTGAATGTTGGGCAGACTATGCATTGCATCCAAGATGTGATTCCACACACTGTAAAAGATGCTCGTGAACCACTGTTTATGACTCAAATCAGAACATGTGTGTTTGGGCATAGGCTGGTTCTAGCCTTGGAATATTAAGGAAAGGACTACCCTTTTGGTCTTTGGGGTAGAATAAACTGCCAGCAGCCTGGGGAATCTGATTCCCTGGGTTGAAAAGCATCCACCCCCTCCTCTGCCCTCTCCCTTCTCTTTCCCTACCAAAGTCAGCATGATGAACTGAGCCAAGGGTGGTGGGTGGGATTCTAGTCAGAGCAGAGAGATTGAAGAGGTTGAAGGTCTAGGCCCAGAGAGAAGAGAATACAGAAGAAAGGGCGTGGCTTGGGACAGAGCAGAAATTACAGTCTGGGTCAGGAAACACAGTCGAGTGGAGGGTAATGTGGTGGGGCTGATTAGAAAAATCATTTGCTCATTCCAAGACCATGAGTGCAAAATGCCTCTCTGGGCATCTTGCTCTTAAGCTCCCAAATCCCCTGAGACCTCTTTTCCTTTCCCCCTTTTAGTTTTCTCCTAACTTTCCACGCCTGCTTTGGCACTGTGCCTCTCTTCTCCCTGTTCCCTTTGCTGCCTTGTTCGATGCCCCAAGTGGATCAGAACTTGCTCCCCAACAACCGGGTCCAGGATTAGGAATTCCACCACGGTTCTCTGCCTAGCCTTCCTTCAAGAGTAAAAGCATGCTCCCAGGGCCTGGGCCTCAGCTACGGGCTGCCAGTCGGGATGTGCACAATGCAGGAGTCATCATTTCCTCCCATTGATTAGCTGTCCACCCTCAAAGTTGCCAGAGGCGCAAACAAGGGCACCAGGAGATTAGCATTCAGCTAGTCTTTTGGACTCCCAACCACAAACACCTGCATTTTCACACCCAAAGACTCTGTACTCAGTCAGTCCAGGAAGGACAAGCTCAGCTCCTTCAAGAGTCCCACCCTGAGCCTTTCCCCAGAGCTTCCTAATGACAGTTCCCATCTCCCACATTGCCTGGCACCCTTCCAGTGTATCCTTCTGCTTCATCTTCCCAATAGCTTTGCAAGGAAGGAAAGGTTATCCTCATTTGACATTTGAGAAAACTGAGGTTTATAGAGGCTAAATGACTTGCCTATGATCATACAGCTGGTATGGAGGTACCTTAACACTCAAAGCCAAGTCCCTTGAGTTTGCAAATCCTATAGCCTTCCTTTTTATCATGCTGCTCCTAATGGGTGTGACTTTAAGCCAGGGCTCTTCAAATGTGGTACTATTGACATTTTGGGTAGGGTAATTCTTTGTTGTATACACTGTCCCATGTGTTGTAGGATATTTTAACAGCATCTCTGGCTTCTATCCACCAGATGCCACTAGCATCTCTGTCCCCAGTTGTGACATCAAAAATGTCCCCAGACATTGATAAATGTCCTCAGGGGGGCAATATCACCTCCAATTAAGAACTTTTGCTTCATACCTTTCTATTCTATGGCCCTCTTTAAATGTTGTCTATTTGAGGTAACAGGCTATTTTCCATGTATGGGCCAGAGATTCCTCGCTGTATGTGAAGTCAGGGAGTATAGGGAGCAAGATCAGATGGCTCTGGAAGACTGGGCTTGGCGATGATAATGAATAATGAGAAGGGTATATTTTAGCAGAGATCCAGAAGACAAATACTGGGGGGGGGGGGGAATAACATCAGGAAGTTGACCCAGCCCTCCATCTTTTCATCTATCAATCAGTCCCTCCATCTCCCCATCCATCAGTACATCCGTCATATGTCTCTCTACCCAGCCTGCAACAATCCCTTGGTACAAGGTTTGTGCAAGACAGCACATGGGAGAAAAAAATAACCCATGCCTCCTTCACACAGTGCTGTGGAAGGTGGTTGGGGTCTGATCCCTGCCACGAATAGCCTAACTATCTTGAGTAGATCTCTGAGCCTTAGTTTCTTAAAACTAAGACTGATAATGCATTCCTCACAAAATCACAGCGAGAACAGAATGAGCTAGTGCATGTGAAGAGTGCTGTGTATGCCGTACAAATGTCAGCTATTATCATGGGGAATGTTGCACAAGTGCAAAAATAACTGTGATATCAGGCATTCTATGTTAAAGGCTACAGTGAAAAGGGGGCAAAGGATTTGAACAAGGAATACACAGAAAAAGAAATGCAAATGGACAATGAATGTAAAAACATGCCCAAACTCAGTCGTGTTTAGGAAAATGCAAGTCAGAACTACAAAATGCCATTTGTCACCTAGCAGATAGGCAAAATGGTAAAATATTTATATTTAACATCTAAAACGTGGTGAGAGCGTAAAGAAATGGGCACTCTCATGCTTTGCTGATGAGTTTTGTCATTGCATTCTATCTGGTAGTAACTATAAAAATTAAGTAGATTATACCCTTTGACCCAGAAACAAAAGCACCAGCATGGAAAGATATGTGTGCAGAATTTGCAAAACAGAAAAGAACAAAGGTTGAGTAAATATGGAACATTATGAAGCCATTAAAATGAATTACATATGTGAATTGGCATGAAGGAATATCCATAATATATTGTTTTTTAAGTAATTGTGTATATATATATTTATACATAGTAATCTCAATTAAAAAAGAAGAAAAACCCGTTCTGTGTGTGAATATGTAAATGAGTGTTAGTGTGAGCACAGAGAAAGGCACTGTAAAGTACAGACAAAACACAGCATTGGTTACCCAAGGAGATGCAAGAAAGAAGGCAGAACTGGAAGAGGAAGAGTAAGGAAAATATTAGCTTTTTCTTATATAATTTCAGTATTGTTTGGACTTGTAATAGTGAGCATTTTTATTTTGCAATGTGAAAGAGAGGATTAAGGGTTGTAATGAAGGAACAGGAGAACAGATGTGAGAGTTCAGAGCAGGAGATTTTTTTGCCTCTGAGCCTGGGCTGGACTTGAAAGAATGAGTCATCCTAGGACCTTCCAAAGCTGGA